>JAPFBL010000314.1:0-305000 GCA_026182355.1 Hermatobates lingyangjiaoensis | reverse complement strand
ATTATCAGCAGGAAAACGTTTCACAAAGGACAACAAATGTTTCACAGTAAACTATAGATACAGAGTAAAGGGACGAATACATATATAGTCTTTAATTTTCAGTTGAATCGTCCTCTGGAGAGAATGGATAGGGACACCAAGCGCACTTGCGAAGCGACGCAACCATCTCCAATCGATAGTGTCACTATCTTTACACTCCTGATTACTGTAGAAATTAGATACTGTAAGTGCGTTCTTCCCTTTACTCTGTCTCTATAGTTTACTGCGAAACGTATATATATACAATAATAAATGATCAAACTTCAATAAGAAGACGGGAAAACAAGACCAAGACCTTTCAACCGTAACAAGTGGTCCTCGTCAGAGTCAAAAATTCAACTGTGTTTTGAGTCAGAATCAAAAACCAGTTGGGTTTTTGACTCTTACGAGGACCGCTTGTTACGGTTAAAGAGTCTTGGTCTTGTTTTCCCATTTTCTTATTGTGGTTTGATCATTGATTATTGTTTCACGTGTTTATGTGAAATATTTTTAAACAATAAAAATAAACTGCTGCTAATTATAACAAAAGAAAAAACCCACATCCACAGTTAAAACCCACTTAGCAATATTTCTACCATGACATTAGTCGTCATCAAAAGAAGAAACGATATGTGGGAGAAACCGCAGCCACTTGAAAACTCCTCCTTTTAAAGCTATTACAGTGTTACCGCAATACGTGAAAAAAATCGAAGAAGACGGAAGAAAATTATGACAGATATATAGAAAAAGTATTGAGAAAATTAATAAAAAATGAACTAAATACTGATCAATAAGCAAATTAGGAGAAAACAATAAGGAATCATTGACATTGAGAAAATTCACATGAATGAATAGACCATGATTATGAAACGTTATTGTTAGGCTTTTTTGACTCTGACGAAGACCACTTGTTACGGTTGAAAGATCTTAGTCTTGTTTTCCCATTTCATATTGTGGTTTTATCATATATATATATATAATATATATATATATAATATATATTATATATATATATATATATTATATGCAGATGAATCACAATAAACACGTGATACAATCAATTGAAAACAAACCACAAGGAAAAAAAAGAAAACAGATAGAAAAAATGATCTGAGGCCTTTTCAATTTATGTCATCTATGTCATTTATGTCATGTTTGCTCTCTGATGACATAAATTGAAAGGCCTCAGAGCATTTTTTCTATCTGTTTTCTTTTTTTTCCTTGTGGTTTGTTTTCATATATATATATATATATATCAATGATCAAACCACAATAAGAAATGGGAAAACAAGACTAAGATCTTTCAACCGTAACAAGCGGTCTTCGTCAGAGTCAAAAACCCAACTGAACACTAGATGCAGAAAACATCTGGTGAGGAGTTGAGAAGAGTGGGAGGGAAGAGTGGTATTTTAAAAGGGTGAAAGGGTTCATCATGCTAAATGATGAAAATGTGTATAAAAAGTTAAGGTCTAATCCTTTGGAAAGGGTCAATAGTTCATTTAATAAAAAAATTAAAACTATCTTAAAAAATCAACCCGAACTTATTACTAAATTTATATCAAAATCCCCTTCTTTGCCATATATGTACGGTTGATCAAGACACATAAAGATAATTACCCAATACGTTTAATTGTGAGTTCGGTTGGTTCGGCATCATATGGCTTGTCCAAATGGTTAGTAAGTATTTTAAGCCCCTTAATTGGAAAAATTTCAGGCAGCCATATAAAAAACAATGTAGATTTAATTAAAAAAAAAAAAAAAAAAAAAAATTAAAAAGCGTCAACATGAACAAAAATTATAGATTAATCAGTTTCGATGTGAAGTCTCTTTTTACGAATGTACCAGTAACTGATCTGTTGAGCTTACTCCAGGAGGAATTAATTAATTATTCCCTTCCCCTTCCATCTACCACTATAATAGAGTTAATTAATTATGTGTGGTAGATTGTCATTTTCAATTTGAAAATAATTATTATATACAAAAATTTGGTCTTGCTATGGTAACTGTTTATCCCCCCTCCTAAGTAATTTATATATGGAGTTTTTTTGAGAGTAAAATGTTAAGCTCAATTTTGCCCAAAAATGTTAAATGGTATAGATATGTTGACGATATTCTTTGCATTTGTCCCAATTCTTTAAAAAGTTGATTTCCTAACAAAATTGAATTCATTAGTGCCGACAATCAAATTCACAATGGAAGAAGAAATAAGTGGTAATTTGCCCTTCTTAGATGTCCTGATCCATAGGTTACCTAATGAGTTACGCTTTAGTGTATATAGAAAACCTACGAATGTACTTGCATACTTCATTTTTATTCATCGCATCCAAAAAATGTTAAAATTTCTGTTTTTAGAAATATTTTTTTGAGAGCCTTAAGAGTTTCCTCTCCAGAATTTCTTAATGAAGAGATTAATAACATTAGGTCAATTGCCCTTTCATTAAAATACCCCTCTTCTTATATCGATTTAGCTTTGAAGGGTGCTAAAAAAACTTTCTTAATACTTCAAAAGAGCCCCTTTTATTATCAAATTCTATAGTTTTGCCATACCACGAATCATTGGACCCCCTTCCAAGATTAGCCAAACAACTTGATTTTAATATAGTGTTTTCTAATTGTAATAACGTGGGTAATATGTTAATAAAAAACTCTCCAAGCGAATTGGAGTCCGCTGGTATTTATAAAATTCCGTGCGAAAATTGCCATAAAATTTATATTGGTCAAACTGGTAAATCATTAAAAACACGTGTAAAACAACACCAATATAACGTAAGTAGACAGGAAAACAGTAGTGCCTTATTCTTGCATATAAAAAATAAAAATCATCATATTGATTGGACAGGAGCTAAATTTATTACCTATGAAAAATCAATGTTGTTAAGAAATATTATTGAATCGTCTCTAATTAAATTTAATAGATCTAATATTATAAACATTAGTAACGGTCTCTTCAAACTTGATACTTTCGTCACGAGGGCAATAGCCTCTTCAAAGAGTGTTGACAGCTAGCGGATAGTTTTTTACTTTTTCTTACTGTACTCCTTTGTTTCCCCAAACATCCCTTTCTGGACATTAGTCCTTTCCTGTGCTTTCACCCTTTTAAAATACCACTCTTCCCTCCCACTCTTCTCAACTCCTCACCAGATGTTTTCTGCATCTAGTGTTCAGTTGGGTTTTTGACTCTGACGAAGACCGCTTGTTACGGTTGAAAGATCTTAGTCTTGTTTTCCCATTTCTTATTGTGGTTTGATCATTGATTGTTGTTTCACGTGTTTATGTGAAATCTTTTTATCGATATATATATATATATATATATATATATATATATTTCGGGAGCAGACCTTCGTTTATGGATGTCTTGTTAAATTGTATGCCTATTTTTAAATTCATGAAATTAAAAATAAGCATACCATTTAACAAGACATATATATATATATATATATATTGTATGTTTTGTTATTGAGGGCTAGGTCTTACAAAAAAAAAATAAACTCCTTCCTAGGCCAACGTTTCGATGTATTTGTACATCATCTCCAGGGCTAAAATTAGAGTAAGAACTATAATACATTTACCAAAACAATCTACAACTCACATAGAGAACTAACACAAAGTTGTAGATTGTTTTAGTAAATGTATTATAGTTCTTACTCTAATTTTAGCCCTGAAGATGATGTACAAATACATCGAAAAGTTGACCTAGGAAGGAGTTTATTTTCTTTTATATGACCTAGCCCTCAATAACAAAACATATAATAGAATGGAAGAGGTCAAGAACAATTTATTGAGATTATATACATATATATATAGGTACACAAAAACATATAAAGAGGACTAACACTCACGATTCTCGATCATTCCAGCTGTCTTGCTGTCTTCAGGAGAGGAGAAAAAGAAAAAGGAGAAGGAGCGAAGGAACGGAGACATGAATGAGTCCACCGACCGTTACGAATGATATACGTATGTATATATATATATATATATATATAAAGATTTCACATAAACACGTGAAATAACAATCAATGATCAAACTACAATAAGAAATGGGAAAACAAGACTAAATCTTTCAACCGTAACAAGCGGTCTTCGTCAGAGTCAAAAGCCCAACTGTCTTGTTTTCCCATTTCTTATTGTGGTTTGATCATTGATATATATATATATATATATATATATATATAAAGGTGTGTTCTCTAATCGGGGTTCGGTCAATTTTCCAGGATAAAAAATCAAACTCTCGTTGCCAACGTTTCGGTTTTATTTAAAACCTTTTTTCATAGGCATCTTCTCCATATACTCTTCTTATATCCTCATAAAAACCCATATTTCTTCTTATATAAACCCAAATGTATATATAACAGATATGGGTTTACTAATTAGATAGTATATGGCAACGATTCAACTGCCTTTAGATATGGCAACGAGAGTTTGATTTTTTATCCTGGAAAATTGACCGAACCCCGATTAGAGAACACACCTATTTTATCAAACGGTCGATATATTATTGAATCTGTTATATATATATATATATATATATATATATATACTCCTGTATTCTATACAGTTGGACTGGACCCCGCACCTTCCTAGGGATGGCCCTCATTATCGTAGTAACCAATGGATTCTTTATACAAAGGCTTGACCTAGTAAGTAGTTGCATAAACCTACACAGAAGTCTTGAAACTGGGCACATTTCAAATGATAAATACAGCCGGTGGGATACAGGAAGTAGATTGTCTACTAGGTAACTATTAACATTGCGAGTGACTAATAGAACAAGTATCACAACTACTTCACCTCATACAGAAAGCACTATATCTCTTTATTGTGCACACGAGAAACTATCACTTCTTATCTGAGTGTCAACTACAAAGATAGTTGAAATAGTGAAACATAAATTTCACTGTTATGCTATTGTATGAGTTCTTTTTGTATTTTGATATGCATTATACTTACGAAAACGAATATTTTAAAAAGCAGGGCATAGAACAAATCAAATCAATTACAATTAGGAGAAGACATTCCAAGCGTGCTGACAAATCTACAGTTGGTACCGACTATTTGAATGATTCTAAAACACGGTTCAATCAAAATCAGAAATTAAATTACCTATTCTACAGAACGCTCTGTCACCCATCCAAGCAGTAGGTGCACCCAAATACTAACATGGATTAACTAATGAGAACCAGTGTATTCAACATTATTAGCTAAAGTGAGTTTCATCGAAAAATACAAATAAATTTGTTGGTATTTTATACAGTGATTAATTTCATTGTTCCTTCGATATATTTTATCATAGTATGTGCATATATTTACGTTGCTTTTTTCATGTGACGTGTCTATCGCGTAATTTCAACCATTTGTCATTACCACGCTGAGATAAGCCACGCTGTCATTACTCCATGCTTTCTGCTTATAGCGTTTCAGCTTATAACGTTTTTCATTTATATCGGTCTGAAAGTAGGAGAAGTATATTTTTCAGAGTCTAAACTAGGTGAGTTAAAGGACATGTTAGAGTCATACATTTGTGGTTAACCATGAGATAAAGAACTCAGCCACAAGAAATGACGACGCACTAATGCCGCTATTCAAGTTTATGTAGTCAGACTAATTTGCATGCTGTTTTTGTGGCATTTCTTATTGTAATGTTACGACCTACTTTTGAGCGCATTGAACTTGGCTTGTACCTTATTAGCATATTCTCTTTACCACTATAACCTCTATTACTATTTGTAAACAAAATTATTGCGTTTCCAGCAAGACCCATGAAAGACGAGTGTAGGGGGATCATTCTTTCGAGAACTACGAAGGAAACCATGAATTATTCAAAAAAGCCCCATGTTTGCACAACTCGTGATATCACATTGAAGAGAGCTGCATGCTTTGTACACACGTCTATATATACATCGCTGCATACACATGTTTATTTGATATTCATTACTAATCAATATATGATCCATATCATATATGATGTACATAAACCTTTTGATGACATTTTTTCATACCTGTTAAACATTGTCGCCCAACAGTAAAAATGAATTTTCATTTGAACCCTTTAATTTGATACTTAACAAGTTTTTGTTTCATATCAATAACTTCATTCATAGTAACCCACTTTTAATGGTTCAGAATTGACAAGTTTGGCTCATTTGTTATTTGGCACCAGTTTCACTTATGTGTGAACCATATTAAAGGATCATTTTTTTCTCTAAAGCATTAAATTTTACTTCACTAATGTTTGTTAGAGTAAGGTTCTTTAAGCAGTACATGAAATCGTACAAGTTCGGGAACAACAACTATGTATTTTCTTCTAGGTAAAGCATGTGCAAGGTTTTACATCTTCCTGATGAAAAGTCTACAGTTATGGTTTCAAGATACAGTGAAACACTATTTACCCGTGGTAACGCCTACGGCTTGGATGGGTAATACAGTGTTCTGTACAATAGCTAATATAATTTCTAATTTCGGTTCAACTGTGTTTAGATTCAGTCAAACAATAGTCTCCAACAGTCAATTTGTCTGTACGCTTGGAATGTTTTCTGGCTCTGAAATGTTTCAAAGGTAAAAATACTTTCCCCTTACTTTTGGATTAAAATATTTCCCTGTATTTGATCATCATGAAATGAAGCAACAATAAAATGATGTAATCTCGACGTATGGACCATATACACAATGAATCAGAAAAACTCATAAATATCAAATAATGAATGTAACCTTGTTAAAGCTCTATTTTATGAATGAAAGAAGAATGTACGATGTTAACTCGTAAACTCCTTATTCACTGGACCGGTTTCGTAATTGCTTCAATCATCCCGAAGTGTATTGAATAAACTGGGTATCATCGACCTGCTATAGCATAGTTTTATCTATCCATTTTTTTTATTATTCGATTGTTGATTAACAATACTTGATTCCACTAACTCCATTCTTGAATATTGCTATGTTTTTAATGTAACGTTTTACAGTAATATTAAACAAAGCATCTATTAGAGGTTAACGTACATTAGTTATTCTAAATTTTTATTTAAAAATCATTTCTGAAACATTTAGGGACCCCCAAATTGTGCTTGTGCAGCATTGTAGAAAGCTTAGACGGCTTCAAAATCTTTGTCGGAAGAACTTCAAAATCTTTAACATCTATGAAAGCACATTTAGTGTTTCCACAACTATTTTTGTTGTTGTTTTAACCGATCCTCTAGTGCGTGATAACGTCAGCCATTTACCGGTTTTTTTGTTAGATCGGTGATTCTACAAATTCTACATTGGGAGTCCTATATTTTGCCTTACCCAAGTGCATTTCAAGTAGGGATCTTTAACGAGTATGTGACATCGTGCAGGCTCTGGACCGACGGCTGAACATCCTCTTCGAAGGACGACGTACTGAGATTTATTCACCCCCCGCGTGAATAAATCGAGGGCCAGGTGAGTATTGAACTCCGGACTACCAGCCCAGAGACGAGTATTAACCACTGAGCTAACCTGGCCTCCTCCACAACCTTATTAACAGGATACATTCTTGAAGGTTATTTTCTACTAGAAAGTCAATTCTATTAACTTTTCAGACACTCTTCATTGTAAAATCCCACCCAAAACCCTAAAATGATGAAATGAGAATTTTTCGCAATTAGCAGTAATTCGAAATAAAAACCCGGTCTAATATTTAAATATTAATAATATTTAAATACAAGTAAGCGTTTTTAAAATACAAATGTACAAATTTCAATTAAGCAATTTAAAATTTAATCAATTTGACAAATACATGGCAAAAAATGTACTATTGATATTTTTAATATATTGATATTTTAATTTGAGTCGACCACTCATTTTTAAAGTTCAAAGAACTTTAAATATACTTGGGCGTATAAACAGGAGTGTAATTTATTTAGACTAAAATGCTCAAGAAACCCATCTTTGAACTTTAAAAATATGTACTGTATAATTTGGTTTACCATTTCCCTGCCGATTATAAAGTACAAATGAAGAGAAGTTTTCATCTTTTAACTCCGTTTTACAAATATACAATTTCACTCTAAAACGATTGTTAAAACTAATTTATAGAAATACCTCACATTCTAATCATAATCTAAGCGCTAGAACCCAAAACAATGGATATTTATCTTATCTATATCACAATCATCTTAAAAATTCAAAAATCGTAGTTACTCAAGTTTAGCTTCTAACCCCGAAGCCCTGAGTTTTAGCTTTTGGACTAGCTAGGTAGCTAGCTTTTCAAGAAGCTAGATTTAAGTAACTACGATTTTTGAATTTTTAAGATGATTGTGATGTAGATAAGATAAATATCCATTGTTTTGGGTTCTAGCCCTGAGGATGTCTTAAAATAAAGACGAATCGTTGGCAAAAAGGTGATTTCAAATAATTAACCCTGACCAAATTCCGAGAAGAAGAAAAGTATTTATTACTCGTAGTGATTGTGATCAAGAAAAGAATACCTTGAATGTATTCGTATTTTATACATATTAATATAATAATACCACAGTAATATACCATATATATATGCCATAGATATTAATAATATGATATTACTATCGATAATATTGCTACAGTATAAAAAAGATAATGTTTGTCTTCATTTGGAGTGTAGTGCAGTCGCTATTTTGAATGTATTAACCACGACTTATTTTGTTACATCGGAGCACAGGCAACTAGGCTTTACCCTATGAAACTTGAAACGGAACCGAAGTATGAAGTTACAGCTTTCTCCGTACTTTCAGCTTAAAAGCTTTCCCCGTATTCCATCATCATGTAGTGAAGCAAGAATGACATGACATAATACCCATAGATGTATCTCATAAAACAATGAATCAAAAGAACTTTACTGGAACCAAAACACGTAACGTATATTTAAAACTATTAAGTTATTTTTGCTTATATAACTCATTACAAAAATTGTAATTTCTTTTTATTTGAAGAAATATAAAAACCAAGCGTGAGCTGGATAGCTCAAACAGATTCGTCAAACTAAATGCCAACTGCTACCTGTTGCTAAACTAGATATGCTAATATCCTTAACTGGATATGCTAATGCTAGGGACTTAGTGTAATCATTATGTATATCTAAGCGTAATACAAAACTATCGATGCAAAGAATCATGTTCCCCCTACTTGTACTTATTCACTTTACTATAAGTAATGCTTAATGATCATAAACAAATGTATTTCCAGATTCCCGTGTATTTTCAAGTGCTAGACTAATAAATCCGTTTGTGATATTTGCTTGAAGTCCTAATATATGAAAATGAGCACATATCAACACTTTATATCCTCCCTCTAAGCTACATTCTCTGGCATACTTTTTAATAGAACATGTCTAAATGAAGGTCTGCTCCCAAAATATAACAATATACGAGGGTCGTCCAGAAAATAAGTTCCGTTTTGGTCTGTAGGGCGGTAGGAGTGGTTTTTGCCAAATCCGGCAACACCGCTCGAAAGAGGAGAGGTGGGGGAATAGAATGAGGGGTGGGGGACCTCAGTCGGTCAATTACCAACGTCAGGGCAGGTAGTTGAAATGGAGCCCTCCATGTCACGTCCCGCCACCTCGATCCCCGTTCCCTCTCGAGTTGTTTTGCGCGGAGTGATTCAATTTCTTTATGCACAGGGTTTCAAATCAGTTCAAATTCACGAACAGCTCATTTCTGTTTATGGAGAAGGTGTAATGAGTGAATCAATGGTGAGGAGATGGGTACGTGAATTTAAGGCGGGAAGACATTCACTTGAGGATGAAAGTGGGAGAGGCAGACCCTCAGTTGTGACGGACGAAATTGTCGCAGAAATCGACAATGCAATTCGCAAAGATCGTCGTTCAACCCTGGATGAACTCCACCTGAGTTTCCCAGACATCTCACGATCCCTCATCCATGAGATCGCCTCGGAAAAACTTGACTTTCGGAAAGTTTCCGCCCGGTGGGTCCCTAGAGAGCTGAATGTCTTCCCGCCTTAAATTCACGTACCCATCTCCTCACCATTGATTCACTCATTACACCTTCTCCATAAACAGAAATGAGCTGTTCGTGAATTTGAACTGATTTGAAACCCTGTGCATAAAGAAATTGAATCACTCCGCGCAAAACAACTCGAGAGGGAACGGGGATCGAGGTGGCGGGACGTGACATGGAGGGCTCCATTTCAACTACCTGCCCTGACGTTGGTAATTGACCGACTGAGGTCCCCCACCTCTCATTCTATTCCCCCACCTCTCCTCATTCGAGCGGTGTTGCCGGATTTGGCAAATACCACTCCTACCGCCCTACAGACCAAAACGGAACTTATTTTCTGGACGACCCTCGTATATGTATATTGTAGGGTAAAAATCTAATGAAATGGTCTCCACATATAAAAATTTAATGATATAAACAACGCGTTTCGAACTCGTAGTGTTCTTCCTCAGGCATTAATTAAGGATGAGTGCCTCTGAATAAGACTTATTCAGAATCTGAATAAGAATAGTCTTATTCAGAGGCACTCATCCTTAGTTAATGCCTGAGGAAGAACACTACGTGTTCAAAACGCGTTGTTTATATCATTAAATTTTTATATGTGGAGACCATTTCATTAGATTTTTACCCTACAATGAGTAAATACCACATAATAACTGTTTGCACTACATTAGAATATATTAGAATATATTAGAATATAGAATAGTTTGGAAAGAAACTCTTCTGTTTTCAGCCACTTTTCCGACAGATTACCCTAAAATTTGAGTCTGTAAGTGTGTTTCCTTACTCTGTGTGTTACTCTTCTCAAAGTTTGAACTCGTATTGTGCCCAGTTTGGATCGTCTTTCGTTTAATTCAGTGAAAGATATATATATATATATATCATTCCCGGTTGGAAAGAAACTCTTGTCTTTTTACCCATTATTCCAGCTTCATAAAGACACGCTAGTTAGAGTGTTAGTTTGTTCATTCTGGAAAGTTAACAATTCGTATTTGTATTAATTTGACATCAGCATTGCATGATAATAAGTTCAAGCATATTGAATAATTACAAAAACTAAACATTGCTAAAAAAACAATTACTCTCCTCTAGTTGTCGGATTTTATTGGTTTAATTTAATATTTATATACTCACGAGTTATGCAATCATTTATTGTGTAGTATTTACCCATGATCAGAATAAGGGGAGGTCTCCACACATAAGATTTTATCTGATGTCGATACGTTTCGAACACTTAATGTTCTTCGTCAGGTTATATTTGCGTTTGTAAGGTTTAAGGAGTCATAGGACACTCCACATGTCCAGATTTGACTCCTGAATACTCCATATAACCTTACTGAGGCAGATGCAACCTAATGGTAAGCACTAGGTGTTTGAAACTCGTCGACGTCTGATAAAATCCTTTGTGTGTGGGGACTTTGTAATTCTTCCCATCATTATAAAATCTGTAGACATTATAATATAAAACAAATTAGAAGCAAATTTCTTACGCTTTTTTATAAACCATCTCAAATGACTACGAAAACAAATTGAAAATAAAATTCACTGTAAAAAGTTTACCGCGCCTAATTGATAATGAATGAAAGGAATTCATTAACCTTTCGTTCTTTTTAATGGTTTGATATCAAATGTATTTCAATTATTGTTTCCTATCTCACTGATTTGTTATCACTGCTTCTCTAATTTTTTGAAAAGTGATAACAATGATAAGGTTTTCCTTATAACTAGAAAACTATAGATAGCAATATAGTTCTAAAAATTGATTGCGAATGAGTTTGATATTATCTTACGTTCACTAAAGTTAAGTCATTCCAAATTTTTTAATACTATTTTACTTATATAAAAACTTATAAAGTAGAATTACATTTTAATTTAAAACAAAAATGTAAAACATATTCATTGATATTTTTACGACTTACAAATTTAATTCGTTTTGGAAACTCCATATATCGAAATAGTCGTATGTCGAGACTATTTTTCCCATAAGAATACATTATAAATCGATTAATCTGTTCCACAGCCCAAAAACCTACGATAAATACTGCAAAAATGTGGGATACATACAACAAATAGAAATCTAATTAGATAGATTTGAAACAGATAAATTATAAATACATTTATAAGAAATAAAGCATAGAACATCACCTTGCCTTAGAGACCGGCGGATAAAGATTGGAGGAGACAGAGTGTGTAGAGGTGAGGAGTGAGTGAGTGAGAGGATACGATGGGACGTGGAGCGTACTGTAAATTACACTATAATTTACAGTAACCAGCATATTTATTTTCTTGCTTTAATTTTTATGCTTCATTTAACGTAAAACGAAACCTATCTTACTATGCTTGTACAGAGAGAGAGAATTTTTTTATTATTTAATTTTGTTTTTTTTTTGCTTTTTTTTCTTCTTTTCTAATTTTCCCCTTGACCTTCTTCACTTTCACTGACTTTAGGTTTTCTTTTTCTTTGCTTCACTCACTTCCACTCGTTACATTTCACTCGAGTTATGTCTCGAGCAAATCTTCGCATATTAAGACAAATTTTTGTTAAAAATTTACATTAGGTATCAAAATAAATCGTATGTCAGCAGTTCGTAAGTCATATCTCGAAGAAATCTTCTCATATTAAGACAAATTTTTCTTCGAAATTTACACTGTGTATCGAAATAATCGTATATCGGCACGTTCGTAAGTCATCATCATACGTCATATCTCGAGGAAATCTTCGCATATTAATATTGTGTATCGAAATAATCGTATGTCGGCACATTCGTAAGTCATCATCACACGTCATATCTCGAGAAAATTCTTAGCATATTAGGACAAATTTTTTTTAGAAATTTACAATTTTTGTAATTTGAGAGTACTACCTTATATTATAGTGGACTACATCAGAAAACTACACCAAAACTCTAAAATATACTATGGGTTTATCTTAGAAAGATAAGAGTGCAGATAATGATGATATTCACAAACGCTTTTCTATTAGTGGTGTCTGTACAGAAAGATAACCACACGTGTGTATTGGCAGGGACACAGAGGTTAGTATAACCTACACTAAAATGAAGTAAATATTTTTACTTCATTGCTGTCGTTGGATCGGTTTCGGGCATTGTCCATTATCATGGAAAACAGATTTAAATATTTGTTAAGACAAGTATACACCTATCAACTGTTGTCTAAATGATGGTGTCAAGATTTCATTTAACATTATTATTATATGCTTTTATATATCTATCATTTTGATAATATGGCGGTTATTAAATTATTTTATATGACTTAATGCATTAGTTACCTTTCAGAAGATCAAGTTTTTAATAAAAATAAGATTTGTGGGTGATTTCTAATGACAGGGAAAATGAAAAAAACAATTAATTTAGGAAGACTTAAAATAACTGAAAGGTAACATATATAGTAATAATGTGCTGCAAAACCTCAGCATCACAGATTTAGGCAACAGTTCCTGCAATTCCCAATATTGAGTTTAAATATGGAGAGCGTCCTTCCGACTCCAACATAATATAAAGAAGGTAATAGGGTTTATTCAATTGTTTAATGTAATTAATAGAAGCGATTATTTAAACAAATTTCTTGATTCACAGAAAGGAGTTTCTCATTCTTTCCATTACTGCTGTGAGATTTATTACAAGTTTGTAACTAGGCTAGATTACAATAATGTTATATATCTTAGAATCGTTATGTTCTTGCTGCTAGAACAGGCATTTAATTCACTTTCTCATTTTATTGGCTAGATATGGGGTCGGAGAAACTATGGATTACGAATCATAGGTGATTGGAATGAATCAATGAATCTTACTTAAATCTAAGGAATAAAGAGCGTTAAATAACTCTGACGAATGAATGAATCTTACGAAACTCTGACGAATAAAGAATAACTTTGATTTATCAAAAAGTATTGGGTGACTCAGACGGTTCATGAAATCTTAGGTAAGCCTACCGAATAGAAGAATTCTTCCGAATAAAGAAACTTAGGCGTTCTGACAAGTTAAAGGATCTTAGATAACTTACAAGAATAAAATAATGTTACATAACATTGATAAATGAATCTTATGTAATCCTGACGAATAAATAATCTTTGGTGGAATCAAATATTCTTATGTGGCTCAAACTGTTAAAAAAGTCTTAGGTAAGGTGAATGTATCGATCAATCTTAGATAACCATGAAAATTGAATGATCTTTAGGCTCTGACGAGTATAAAGTGTTAAGAAATTCTGATGAATCTTAGATGACTAATGAATGTACGAGTCTAGGTACATTCGATCGAATCAAAGGACTTTAGACAATTCTGGCAAATCAAATAACTTCGGCAACTCCGACGAATAGAATAATGTTTCATTTTTTGAGGAATTGATGTACGAGTATATATTAGTTAATTCTGGCAAATAGAAGAATCTTTTGTCGTTTGACGAATTAAAGAACCTTGGTAACTCTGTAATCAAAGGAACTTAAATGACTCAGAAACTGAAGATCTTAGGTGATTCTGATATACCGAATAATCTTTGAAACTGAACTTTTTGACCTAATTGTTCAAGAAATCTTAGATAGGACTAGTGAATCGAAAAATCTTATATAAATCTGATGTATCAATGAATCATAACTCTGATGAACAAAATATCTTATATAAATCTCATGAATCGAATAATCTTAGATGACAGACGAATCTAAGATCATAAGGTAAGTTAAGAAAAACGTATTAGTTTAATTTGTCTATTAAATGGCAAATAAAGAGAAGAATTAGTATTTGTTAAAAGAAAAGGTATGTATAAGAATAAAAGTTGATGGATGCACTATTAAGTAATTGTTGACACTATTATATTCCCATAAGTTTTGCAGTATTGACTATCTATGACTCAACATCGACATGTGAGCTGATGACGCAACAGGGGCCGGGTCACGATGTCAGGCCCTTCCTTCCATTGAAGAGATGCAGTTTATGTAATACTCCGTCGTGTACAGATAGGCTTAAGACACGTCCATCTATGTAAGCTGTGCAAATATTATCAATGCTAGTATAAGTAATAAAATAAGAAATAAAAGTGAGTTGCACAAAAATAAAGCCATAGATCAGGGGTCACCAAAGGGGTCTATGCACCCTGAGGGACGGATGAGAGAGCTAAAGGGGTCGAAGAATATACTAGAGGGGAAAGAGTTATAAACATTAAGTTGGAGAATTTCAAAAAATTACGTACAGCTCAGAAGATCATTACATTAAAACTAATAACGCGTTTCGAACACTAACTTCAAGTTTACATCTAAAAAAAAACATACATACCTATGAGCCCTAATATCATAAGAATGAATTACATGAAAATTTAATACAATAAATTGAATAGTGAATAGTACTATTCAATTAATTGTATTCAATTTTCAAGTAATTCATTTTTATGTTATTAAAGCTCATATACGAGTATATGTGTTTTTTTTTTAGATGTAAACCTGAAGAAGAAATCTAATTGTTCGAAACGCGTTATTAGTTTTAATATAAAGAAGCTCTTTTGCATGGAGACGTATATCATTTTTGAAATTCCTCTTGATGAGTAAATTTCACACTATTACAGATTGTAAGTAATGAAAGAAATATTAAGTGCTCTTAGTTGAGTTTATAAAAACACAAATACATGAATGCGTTGAAAATTAAACAAAATTTGAAAAGGTTTTGATAAGTAGTAGGTACATGGTTGAAGGTGGTTTTATCGCATGCAAACTCATTTCTGACAGAACAGACTAGACTTGGAAAAAAAGTGGTGATTTGCGGCTAAAACTCTCTGAGTTCAAAGCCACTATCAGCCCTCTTATTGCTGACTAGGGACATTCTTCTTATTCATGCCAGTCACTTTAGTAAAAGAGATGTGCTGGCATATTCTTGTGTTTTTCTGCAGTAGAAAAAGAGAAGATAAGACATTTTCATTAATATCATTCTTGATGCATTTTAATATTAAATTTCAAGCATTATGGCAAATATAATATAACAATTCTAGACAAACTCATAAATCTATAACTTTCTCAGAATGGTGCCATAATTCACGAATGTGGCGAATAAAAATTTTTTTATTGTGTTTGTATTCAGGTCATCTGATTTCTTGACGTTACTAAAGTGGAAAGAATGTAAGTTTTGCCATCGATGTGAAAATACATGTTGCTTTCAGTATTGTTTTTAAAGATAAGGGAGAAAAAGATTTTAGGAAGGAGAGAACGTGAGGAATAGTTTAGGACCTATGCCATAGGTCAAAGCATTCTCCAGTTTAAATTATAATACAAACTTATGGAAAACGATATTTTATTATTGTTTTTAATGAGATAAATGTGCTTGTCTATTAGCAGAAAGTTTATCAAATCTTGGTGTTTGTGACGATATAGCTATTCGTAGCTCTTTTTCTACGACTAAACGAGCTCGATATTTGGATTTCATTGCAGCTGAGGGAGGAAATCATTTTTTACATAGAAAACTTAAGCAGTAATCTGGAAAATTGTTCACTGTGACTAAGTTTTGCGGCTCCCTTTAGACTAGTCAGCGCCTCCCAGTTTGGAAAACGCTACACTGTAGCCAATATATTCGTTTTTTTATTTCCTCAAATCTAATATAATATACCCTCCGTACCTTACATCTTTAAATTACCAGAAGATTGGAAATTATGGTACAATAAATTGGATTACCTCGTTTTAAATAATATCATACCAAATATATCCTTGTTGCATTAATAAAGAATTCAATACTTTAAGTAATTTTGTCATGAAAACTAATAACTAAAGTTGGGTAGCAATTTCTGTTGCCAATAATTCTTCGCATGCACAAAAAACATCAAAACCGGTGAAAGACATAGATTTAGTGATGATCATTTCACCACTAACAGTTTTTGAATAAAGACAACAGCGACAAATGCAGTTATTGACAATGATATAAGAAAGACAATGCAAAAGCTAAATTGATATCAATTTCAGTAAATAAATTTCATTTTTTCTGTTTCAGTAAATGCATGCTATTCAATAATTCTCTCTTTTTCCAATGTTAAATAAAATTTATATTTTAAGTGATTTTTTTTAGCCCGATAAAATATGTAAATCAATTTATAATTTAGCCCTTTAAGAAAAAAGCTTGGGCATTTTTGGGCAAGAACATTGAGTATTGACCTTTAGACTGAGGTTTGTTGACCATTACCTAAGGTAGACTGGAGGTGAAATCAAGGTCGTCAGCTGTCTCGCCCATTCGAGACCTATCTCCGTATGTATAGAGTCTACCAACCTGCAACATAAAACACTCATTAAGCATATAGTCACTGAACAACTCAATCGTATTTCTTATTAAATTATAATTCATCGCTGCTAAACTGAAATTGTAATAACATAAATATAATTGAAAACCGGAAAAACGATCCAAACTGGACACAATACGAGTTCAAAACCAAAGAAGAGTAACACAAAGAGTAAAAAAAAACACTCAGAACTGAAATTTTTGGATAATCCGTCTTCAAAAGAAAATAGAAAAGGAAACCAAGCACACTGTAGACGCAACGGCAAGTAACCGAATAGGATTTATTGATTGAGGGGGGGGGGGGGGGGCGGCTAAATTTCAGCACGTCGTTCGTCGGGAAGACGTTAAGCTGTAGGTTCCGAGACAATATGACATCAGGTAGTCGTTAAAGTTCGCTGATCTAAATACATTTGAGCGAGGCAAAATGTAGGACTCCCAATGTAGAATGTTCATCGTGTGATATTCCAAAAAGCCAATGTTCTCTTCTACTGCAAGCTATCCTAAGCTAGTGTTTGATTCTATAAGAGTTTAACAGAACTGAAGAAAAGTAGAACGAAACTACGTTTACAAATTGTAATAATCTCTAACTTCAAAATACAGAAGAAGTTAGGGTTTATGTAAAGCAATTGGATGCTATGGTGAATGTTGATTAAAATAATAAGCATTCATGTGCCTATAATTGTAGAGATTTATTAAAAGAAATACCATTTTCGAAGTCAGGAATCAATAATCAGCATACAATAATAGTTTTCAATAATTATTATACGACAATAACTACATATAATAAATACACTACTATAAATCATAGAAAATAAAATAAACAATTAGAAATAAATTGAAATAAATATTTATAATACCTGAAATCACTTTTAAGACTTTCATTTTAATTATATTTGCTAAAATTGAGATAGTCACATTACAATAAACTAATTAATCAAGGTGACAGTTAATGATTTTGATAATATTCTTGCTTATTGCAATATTGAGTGTAGACCACTCAGGATTTCTTAATCAGGCAATTTATAATTAAACATCACAATTAAATAATTTAATAACTCAATGAATATAATAGGCATATATATAAACTATTAAAAAGTGCATTTTATATGGTTGAATCAAAAAAGGCGTTTCAAATTAAATAATTAAATGAATATTACGGAAATTAATTAACATAATTAGAAAAAAAAGTTTAAGTATTGTATAGAAAGAGGCTGTTATTATACTTAATGAGTTGTTTTTGAAAGAAAGTGAAAACATCTTTCTTAACAATGGCACACTTTCTTCGAGCTGTGTTTCGCCACCAGTTCAATGCCATTGACTGGCGGAAAGTGTTCGGAGATCAAACTAAACATTAAACAGCTTTGAACAAAAAAAAAACCATCGATTCATCATTTCCCTGTTGTTAGCAATACTGGGGAAGAAATCGTTAGGTAATAAAAGGCGACGTAGCTTCTGGTGGAATTATTGCTTATTGTATTATTCCATTCAAGAGGGAAAAGCAGGTAATGAGTCAGTGTGTAGTTTAGAAATATCTGGTTTAAAGACAAGGAATTCACTTTACTTTCATAAACTGTGTCTATAATTGGGGTGATTTTCGGAAAAGTTATGTATAAATAGGTCTTAACGGTATGCAGTCAGCCTACTAAGGCAACAAATGCCGCGTTTAGCCATTTAAAGGCTGCATACAGTGGTTTCAGAACACACCAGGCAAAACAGACGTACTTTCCTAACCGTACGTATGTGCATTCAAGGCCAGGAAGGCAGCCATACTTTCGTAACTGTATGCAACACCTACAGGCTAGGCACATCATATTTCTTTTTAGGCTCATAGGCAAGGAAGCACAACCATATTTTGTTAACTGTACGCAATCACCTATAAACTACGTAAAAAATATCTCTACGATACATTTAAAAAATAAAATAAAAAATCTCTAACACTTTTAAACAAGTTTATCTCTTTATATAATTGTAATTATTATTATTATTTCTCAATTATTAACTTTTCTCACATATTCTTAGTTTTTTTGTCCTACTCTCCTTGAACCAGGAACACGTGTGACAACAATGTTGATCTACGATCGTTCCGTAAGTGCATTTGGTGTCCCTATCTCTTCTCTTTTGATGACGGTTACTATTCGCAGAAAACCTAAATAATAAAGTTCCTACCTTTCAGGCAACTTTGAACAACTAATGTTCAAAACTGAAAATGTTTTGTATCTTCGAGTAAATATACTTAAAGCCCCCAATAGCCAACTTGGAACTTAGAACTACTTAAAGCTCTTGTAAGATCCCACTTTTGCGCAACGCAAATGTTTTCTTATTGCATTAATATAGATAAAACTATTGAATGTGAATAATTTTCTAATTATTATTATCATGAAAATGATAATTTTCAATCGTTTTAAAAAGCAGATGTTTTTTTTTATTTCTGTCTGTGGTTTTAGTTTCTTTAGCTCGTTGAGTCGTTTTCAATAATCATTTATACATATAACTTTTGCAAGAACGACTTACTGGACTCTATGGATTCCAAAATTAATATTGACTATCCAGACTATATATATGGCAACTTGTTCAGGTAACGTCAATAACTGCAGTGACGTCTTCAAATAGAAAACATTTTAAAGAGACGGTTGAAATAGTTTGATTGTATTTCTAAATACAACTGAATACACATGTATTTCATTAAAATACAAAACAGAGACCCCAATTGTGCTAATGAACTCGAGTTCTGAAGATGTTTGTCCTTGGTCGGTGTATCAGATTGCATTGGTTTTGTAACAGGCCATTAAACAGGGTTATGAAGAAATCTACAGGCAAACCAAACCGCTGTGGCTTGTAAAGCTATTGACAGACTCCTTAACACGACATTTGCGGAAGTAGGCAAAAAAAACAAAACGTTTTAAAAACATTGCGGCAACGGGATTCTTTGCTTTGAGTTGTCTAGCAGTGAAAGTTCGAACTTCAGCCGTTTGTCATTTAAACTGCTCCTTCGCTTATTTCACTTACTACAATACGTGACCTCAATAGAAAATACAGAATGGTCACTAATCAAACTCCCTTTAAGAAAACATGTAATCCAATTTACAATAGTTCTTTTTTTCTCTTTTTGTACAAATAAATAGTATTTTCCGATTTCAAAACCAGTAAAAATAATATATAAATCTAACCTAGTGCAATCAGTTATTATGTGGTATTTGCTCATTGTAGGGTAAAAAGTTAATGAAGTAGTCTCCACATATAAAAATTTAATCCTACAAACAACGCGTTTCGAACACGTAGTGTGCTTCTTCAGGCATTAACTACCGGTGAGTGTCTCTGGTACAACTGAAAAAAAAATTCAGTGGCACAACTGAAAAAACGCAACAAAAAATGTTATATGTGGAGATCATTTCATTAGCTTTTTACTTTACTAATATTCAACATAAACAACTAATGTTTATGAGAATTAAATGGATGAATCAGCCAGATAATAGCCGATTCCTTATCATTTTTTTTTGTAAGATTGACAGATACAAACTTATCAGATATATTAATTGTATAGATAATCATTATTTGTAATTTCTGTGCAAAAGTCGACCGGTTTGGGGGCAAGACAAGTAAACAAGGCACACAAATTGTGTTTATTCAGTGTGATACAAACACAGATGGATATAGAACTGTCAAAATCAAACATAAGTATGCATACGAAGGGAGACAGTAAAAGCAAAATAGAGATGATACACACATAAACTTAAATATCCTTTCAAAACTGAACGTCGAATTTATTTTCTTACTCCTCTAATGTTAGTAAAACATGAGCAATTACGGAGCATAGAGATTGTCAAGCAAAGTATAATTTCAATAATAACTTTAATACCGAGTTATGATGAGTCTTATATTTAAGAGAAAATGACTACTAAAGCCTCTATGATCACTTAGCACAGCCATGCATAAATCACTAAGATATTCTGAAAGGCTTACGTAAACAGGATTACGTATTCAAGAGATTTGCACGCTTGGAAATATGAGGATGCGACTTATATGTAAGCTTAATCGGTAGATCTCCAAGGTCGTTGTAATGTCTTCAATTTATAAGCGCCTCCCGGCAACAAGTTTTCACAAAGGCTTATATATTAAAAAAAAAAAATAAAATAAAATGCACGATTTTGAAAATAGCCTATCCTTATAAAGATGACCTGTCATTTATACTGAATTTGAATTCGTCCTCTTAGAAAGGGGACTTTAAAACAAACAAAAATCCATTAGACCTAGTGTTAGCACTCAAGACAGAAATTACACATTTCACAACAATATTAATCAAATGAGAACTATTTATATATACATAATGATCAAACCACAATATGAAATGGGGAAAAAAAAGACTAAGATCTTTCAACCGTAACAAGCGGTCTTTGTCAGAGTCAAAAACCCAACTGTGACGAACCCAGCAGTTGTTGATTCTGACAATGACCTCTTGTAAACCCAACCGTTGGGTTTTTGACTCTGACGAAGACCACTTCTTACGGTTGAAAGATCGTAGTCGTGTTTTCCCATTTCTTATTGTGGTTTGATCATATATATATATAGTCTTCTCCTGATGACGAACAACAGTTAAAAATATTGAATTAGTAAGTGTGTGTTTTATCGTTTTTCTGTGTAATTTCTGTATAATTTAAAGTTAAATATACCATATAATATATATATATGAATAATAATCAAAATAACACTTGATATAATAGATGGATTAATTTACCACAATGAAAAACAATTTTTTTGTAACAATGCTCTAAGGCCTTTCGTTAACACGAAAGGCAAGTGGATTCACTTGCTCTCAGACGATGTGTTAACGAAAGGCCTTAGAGCATTGTTTCAAAAAAATTGTTTTTCATTGTGGTAAATTAATCCATATATATATATATACATATATGCCTAATTATATAACTTAAAAACATTCATCTTAGTATCTTTTCTTGTTAGTTATAACAATTTTCATTATATATCAATGTTCTTGTTTTTTTAAGTTTCATTTTATTTGTATTTGTTTATTAGAAAATTATTATTTATTTTTGCTGATTATGATTGTTGTTAAAGTCATAATCATTTTTATTTTGTTTTTTTATTATCTCGAGTTCATTATTATAATTTTTTATAGGAATTAATTGTTTTCGATTATTTAATGTTCTTTCGTTTATTTTTTCTTCCTTATATTCCTTCCCCCTTCCTTCTCACTTTGCAATGGTAGTGAGATGGCTGAGTGAATAACAGTTATGTTGTTTGACTTCAGTGACCACCCCAGATACACATATAGTTGAAATTTAGTGAAGTAACAGAAATAAAAGGAAAAACATACACGGCTAGACTCTAATTTTCCGTTTTAACTTTCTTCAGAATAGCATACAGAGACAGACCAAATGTTAACCCAACTACGGTTTGGAAATCGTCAAGAACTGTATTATTGGTTAAAATTAGAAATTATAAGATGTAAGTGGTGTTTTTTTTTAGTTGTGTTACTAACTTTAAACTATTAATATCCCTTCCGAATCATTTTGACTAGTTTTTTACTTTACTATAAGTAAAGTATAGTGATCGTGAAAAAATTCGATCTCGAGATTTTGACGGAATTACATGTTTTGAGGTACCAGAAGTCGTTTTATGACGTTTTTACGATGATGTCTGTGTGTGTGTGTGTGTGGGTGGGTGGGTGGGTGGGTGCGTGTGTTAGCTTGTTACCACGCTACGGTCCAGAATCTTTGATGGATCAAGTTGATATTTTACACAAAAATGGGCCCCATTTAGACGAAGATCCCTATTGTTTGGGAAGAATTATGGATGATGGGAAAGTCACTTTTTTTGCCAAAAACCGTTTTTTTTTAAAACATTTATTTCTCCTAAACTGATAACCCTAGAGTTTTGAAATTTTGAAATTATCTTTGAGGTTACAAATGGAAGAAACGAAAAATATATTCAGAATTTTAAAACAACGGGAAATATTTTTTTTTCAATAAAATGTACAAATTTTGACTTATAATTCAATCTCAAACCTTGTGAGAGTGATACAAGCCATACTGTTTGACGGACTAGAATGAAACTATGCCTATAAATAGAACATTATATGGAGAATGAGTTGAGATATTTTTTTCTAAAATTACATTCGCTAATAGGGCGTTACAGTACGATTTGTGTTTTCAGAAAATATTTTTTTGACGCTAAACGGCTCGTTAAAAAATAATGAAAATTTGACCAAAAATTGAACAAAAAATTAGCAATTCATGAAAAAAAAATCATGAAGTTTCAATTACGGGAAAGAGCAATAACGCTATAAAAACTGTTTGTTTATCCTAGAGTAAGAGATCACCTGCTATACTTGTCGATTTTTTTATATTTTTTTTCATTGTTTACATTGACTTAGAAATTTTTTGAGCGAACCCGCTGAGATAAAATTGATTTTATAAAGGAACAGTTTAAATTGTTTCTTGACGTATATGAGATGTAAGAGGAATAATATTGTGCAGGAAAATGATAACACACACTCAGATAAATTCGTATATATGTTATTTGACAAAGGGGAAGGAAAATGATCTTATTAAATACTAAGAAGCCATAAAATTCCCAGTATAATAATTCTGTTAAAAACCAAAAATTTAAAAGATAATTCAAAATTGAAATCTTTCGTTTAGAGATTAATAAATGTAATTATCCTACATCTTTAATTAACAAACCTTAAAACAACATTTTCTTCGCTGTTTAAGATGTTTTTAGAGAAAAAAAGGGTATTTTACTGTTTTAAATTTGAAAATTTTACTTTAATATTCAATGTAGAATGATGTCAAGTAAAGGATGTAAGAAATCTACTGGCTATTTGAACAATAGCCATGTTCTCTTGTAGGATAATATTTCGTTTCAAGAAATGTTCACATTGGTTTTTCAAAAATGTTATTACTGCTGTAGTTATACTAATGAAATTATTTGCAAATAATAAATTATTTGTGATATACAAAAATAAGCTTATAAATTGATATGTCCTTCAATCACGAATGCAATGCTAATAATTATATCCCATTTAGATATTTATGTTATGCTTAAATGAGACGTTATGTTTTATATACTCAAGAAATTTGACATTAAGTTACTTATAGTAAAGTAGAGTGTAGGCCACTCCAGATTTTTTGACTAGTGTTTACAAGTGTATTCATGATGGTATCATCAAGAAAACGACCCAAAAAAGTGCAACAAACATTTCAGAGTGATCTATAGGTAAAGAGTGATAACACACAAGTACAGTTTCTAATTTTCGGTTTAACCGTCATCAAAGGGAAGAGACAGGATGACTAACCTCAACGGTTAAGTTAACATTCGGGTTAATGTAAGCTTAATAGCTTATAAATCAAAGTCTAATACATAACCTAGTAGGATATAAGTTAGCATGAAATAGAGGAAAGAGCCTGCAGTTTCTTAGTTTTCTTTTGAACTATCATCAGAAGAATTAAGATGACATAGTTGTTGACAATGTTTTGACATAAGTCGTCTTGAAATGTTTGAAATGGTAACATGGAACCACTAGTGTTACCAGCAGACATAACTGACTGTTGTTCTCAAAGCATCTGTGTTAGAAACATACTCATCAAGAGTTACCTGTAGAGGTAAACCCTATTTCACGATAAATAACCCTTTATTGTCAAAGTAAATTATTTTTTATTTCTCGTTACAACAAATTGTATAAACCTTCCGTGGAAGGCAAAAAAATAAAAAAAACATGATTTATTCAAAGAGTTATTCTTGAAACATTAATTCAGCGTGAAAAAGGAATCTGCAATTGCGTATAAGTGCGATTATTGCGGTAAAATCGGCAGGAGAAATAGAGCGTTACCAAAGAGTTGACGATATTCAAGAGGGGCTCGAATGCGGTGCATTACTCTGAACGTTCTGCAACTCTGTACAAATGATATTTTTTAGGGTTATGATCTAGCTGCTATCAGAGAAGAAACTTGTATATCTTCAAAGTCCAGTGTTATAGAGGACCAAAGGGACAGGGTAGCCCAGTTGCTTATATGCTCGACTCTCATCTCGATTTATCTAGGACCAATCTGGCCCACGATTTATTCATACAAGAGTTGAAAAAAATCGAACATATCTTCCATCGGAGAGGACATTAACCCTGTTTATCCCGGTTTCTCAGCCGTACCACCAAAAGGTTGTTATACTGCCTGGTCCGAGCGTGTAAATGTCAAGTACTCGTTAAAGATATCTACTCTAAATTAACTTAAGTTAGGCAAAATTTAGAACTTCTAATGTAGATTTTTCATTAAGGGTCATGTTCATGGTTTTTCCGCGCCTCTCATGGAACGACCATGTCATCCTAATCTAAATTATAGAGCTTAACATTTTTCAGGCTGCACAAGGAGTAACATGTGTTACACTACCGGGGAGACCAAAACACGCAGTGTCATCATCCAAGAGCTAACCGAGCCCGATATGTTTAACATCGATCGTCTAACGGGAGCTGGTGCCTTCAGCTGATGGTAGCCAATACAACAACCGCGAACCTATGCGTTCTTATAAGCCAAATTTACCTAGATAAAAACATATTAAATTATTTCAAACTAAAATTTACTTCTACAACTAATTGAGTTATTTAAATCTCGAAACTAATTCTAGAAAAAAATTATTTATAGGTACATTAAACTTGGGCACTGTTATTGACAATGGCCTTTATATTTTATATTTACTTGTTATTAAGAAGGTAATAAAGTTGTGAGTAAATTATAGGCGAGTTACCTGAAGGCTTGATACGATTATCATTGTTAGTCCAGGAATGTAAAATTCAAAGTTTTTTTGTTAATTAATCCTTTCTTCTGCTTGAAGTTGAGGTTTTAATTAAAAATCGAAAAATGTTCATATGGTATTTGATTGACTGCTGTAGATGTTTAGATATACGATCCCCTTAAGATATGAGTTTTTTCGGAATCCGAGCATAAATGAAACAGGAGCTTGGCTTGCTCAGCGGTTACTGGAAAGACGGCAGCTTTTTGTTCAGAATTTCCCGCTAGTAGGCCCGCTCGTGCAAGAAGAAGAGCATGTAATGTTAGGGAAGTGCATTTTAATTTTGTTTTTAAAAAGTGCAAAAATAGCGTATGCTTATAGAGTACCGTTAGGCCTCCCCTGCATCAGTGTTGCCATTTACTGCCTCTATTCTCTCCTCCTCTGGCATTATTCTACTTGAAGGTAACAATACAGTGTTCATTTTTCATTTTATTAAAAACTAATTTATTTTATTTCAGATATTTTTTTTATTGTTTAAACCGATCCCCTAGCGGGTGATAACAGTCAGCCGTTTACCGGCTTTTTGTTTGATCTAAAAATTCTAAAGATTTTATATTGGGAGTCCAAAATGTTGGCTAACTCATGTGCATTTCGAGTAAAGATTTTTAACGAGTACCTGATATCGTACAGGCTAGGGACCGACGGCTTACCGTCCTCTCAGAGGGACGACGTACGTAAATAAATCTCAGTCCAGCGGATAATATAAATTATCCGTCTTTATAAATAAATACGAAGTCCAGCGTAAATAAATCGAGAAACAGGTGGGTATCGAACCCCGGACTATCAGCCCAGAGGGGAGTACGTTAACCACTAAGCTAACCTGGCCCCTTTTTCGATATTTAGTTATAAGAGTGTTTCTCATTCAAATCTACTGTACTGTATAGTACATAAAATAGTCACAGGAGTTATTATGGAGTGGGTTAAAAGCTTTTTAAAGGGTTGGAACGAATTAAACCTACTTCCTTTATTTTAATGGGAAATAATTGTTTCCTATACAAGTTTTCTGGGATGCGAGCTCGGCTCTATAACGGATGAAACTCGTATCTCAATGTACCAGTGTATTATTCTTTGAGTCATTTTATATTTATATTTCTCAGGACATTTAGTTGAGATTTTGATATTCATCGCTCACTGACTTTAGTTTTGTTTACGGAGAAGCATTAGCATTCCTGAGATTAAATCATTAATATCCTGTCGGTATGAAACATCGAGTAAAACAACCTGTCTCATAGTCAGTGCGCAGGTATGACTAATCATGCTGATTTCATTTAACCTTGGGATAATTAGCCGATCGTTCAGAGGTACAATTTGTGCTCGTTAGCTTGGTTAGCATGTTTGCTATTAGTGGCGACTGTTTACGAGCTTCGCTTACATTTCAATAGGTCAACACTGCCAAATGACTTCCAACTATTCCAAATTAATAAAACCTTGTTTTTCTATATAGTCTACTTTCTTATTGTTCTTCCCATCGCATAAACTGTCATAACCTATCGCATTCACTATACTCTACAGGTAACAGTTCCTTTTTCTTATCAACGATCCACATACATTGTGTTTTCTAAATTTTACCTTTTCCCAGATTGTTTGAATAGCACAGTAGTTAGTAGGTAACCCTTTAGGTTGCAGTGTGCCTCACAAAGGAACACATATAGGCCGAATATTACACCTTTTGGGATACCATATAATGAAGATTGATTCTACATTGGGAGTCCTAAAAACTCAAGTCTGTTTAGAGTAGGGATCTATAATGAGTACCTAACATCATACAGGCTCGGGACCAACGGCTTAACGCCCTCTTCGAAGGACGACATGCTTAAGATTTATTCATCTACCACCCAAATAAATCGAGGGCCAGGTCGGTATCGTACCCCAGACATACAAGTTCTGAGGTCGAGTAAGTTAACTACTGAGCTAATCTGGCCCCTTTTGAATAATGTTATTTAGCAGTATCCGACACGGTCCGTATACAAGACTGACTGGTCTACACTAGTGTCAACTGCAGAAGATCTCCATGTACTACGTAAACAATTTAGAGCCACGATCAAAATTAAAACATCCAAGCTTCAGAACGAACGGCTTCTTCCATTTATATTACTACTGGACTACCCGTGACCCTTCGTGTCACTCACAAATTATAATAATAGTTATTGAAAGTAACTCACTGAACATGATCAACAGGGATAATTTTAATTGTTGTTTCTTATTAAGACGGAAACAGATTCTTATATGACCCAACATTTTCATATAGTATTCCATAACATGATTGAAGATATATACGCAGTAAGTATATTTAGCAAAATAAAAATTATTTCAAAGTAAGAAAAATTCATACATTTTATGACATGAATAAATAAAACATCAATTCAAATTATATACACAATGAAATATATTTAAAACAAACAAAACTTTTAAATTGAAGTATTTAATTTATTTACCTAACATAAAATAACATTAATGAAAGGAATACGTCTTTATAATATTACCTTAAAATATTCGTATTTTATCTGACAGTTGTGTCGAAGTTTGATTCTAAAATCATTAATTTTTAACCTCTGAAGTAGTAGTTTATTATATATTTGTTACATTTATATGCAATAAATTTTCACTACTATCATCAGTAAGCACGCAAGTGACTGGCTACCCTGGATCAATTTTTACTTTATTTCATTGTTTATATTATTCAAATTTTAAATTCAAAAAAATTGTTTTATTACATTTTTTTAAATATATTTGTGCTAATGTCATCGGCGAGCACACTAGCCTGTGGGCTACCCTGGTTCCATCCCTTTAGTTAAGCAAATATTAAAAAAAAAAAATTGTTTTATTACATTTATTTTTAATATATTTGTGCTAATGTCATCGGCGAGCACACAAGCCTGTGGGCTACCCTGGTTCCATCCCTTTAGTTTATTACAGTGTTATTATTAAGCAAATATTAAAAAAAAAATGGTTTTATTACATTTATTTTTAATATATTTGTGCTAATGTCATCGGCGAGCACACAAGCCTGTGGGCTACCCTGGTTCCATCCCTTTAGTTTATTACCAGTGTTTATATTAAGCAAATATTAAAAAAAAAAATTGTTTTATTACATTTATTTTTAATATATTTGTGCTAATGTCATCGGCGAGCACACAAGCCTGTGGGCTACCCTGGTTCCATCCCTTTAGTTTATTACCAGTGTTTATATTAAGCAAATATTAAAAAAAAATTGTTTTATTACATTTATTTTTAATATATTTGTGCTAATGTCATCGGCGAGCACACAAGCCTGTGGGCTACCCTGGCTCCAATTTCGGGAATATAGTGATTATTTTCTTTTATTTAAGATTATTCATATAATAAATAATACATATTTAATTTCAGGTCTCTATCTCCACGGAAAATAGGTGAACAAACAAACAAACAAACAAACTCACGAACTTTATATATAGAGATTGAGACGTATATATTGCATTAAAATTCATTTTAGAAAGTATTAAGTTCTATAACAGAAAGCACAATGATCTAATAACCTGTAATCAAATGGGAACAGGTTAACGAAAATTAACTCCCTCATGGAAGCATAAGAAAAAGCCAACAAGGTGCATCGAAATATCAAGAAGATTTGAAGACTAAGGAGATTTCAAAACGTATAACTCCGATTAATTATCAAAATTGATTTTTTTTATGATCACCCTATTCAAATTACAGTAATAATTAATAAAAAAAAAGACAATGATCTAATAGCCAAGAAACAATCTATTATATGGTGAAAAGAGAGTTAATTCCTGATTCATATTAAACGTCGGGCTTCATATGGGACATTAGTTTTTTTCCGGATTAATCAAGTCACTTTATCAGTATTTGGAACTAAATTGAGAGCCCTGAATAAAGTTTCTACCCAAGATAATGAAAGTAAGGATCTTTAAACAGTATTTGGCTCACGCAGAATAGCGTGAGAAACTTTATTTCCACTGCCTAGGATGAAGTATACAGGATTTCTCATCATTCACTTGACATGCCCTAACATAATATCCCATCACTATTGGCTCAAATAAGATAACCATTTTGTTTAGTTATGAACTTATATCGAAATGTTAATTTATTTTTTCCCAAGTTTATTGAAGTGGAAATATTTAATGAATGCCTGGCACCATAGATACAAGGGACATACGGTTTTACGTTCTTTTCGAGTCATAGAATAAACAAGATCATTCATCTCTCACGTGAAAAGTTTAAGGTCATGGCTTAATGCTATTATATTCGGGTTGATTTGAGAAAGTATTAAACAGCCTGGTTGAAAGCACAATGGTCAGATAGCCAGGTAACAATTGACTCCTTTCAGTTATCAGTGTCTTCAGACGAAACAAGTTTCCTTGTTATGTTAACAAAGGATTAGCTCACCTTTATTGAAGATTATACCAACATTTCTTATCACTTTACATCCTTATCAATTTTCTTATCAATTTTATGAATTGTATAAACATAAGAAATAATATCTTTCAGTAACCTTTTCAACTTTTTTAAATAAACTTTTCTGCCTACTTCAGAAGGGACAAGTTTCTGTGCTGCTTACATTGGTATGAACAGAAGGCCACGTTAGCGTACGTGGTTAACGTACTCTAACTTAGTGGTTAACGTACTCGCCTTTGAAGTAGTAGGCCCAGGGTTCGATACCCACCTCGCCCTGGATTTATTCATGTGGGAGATGAATAAATCTCAGTACCTCGTTCCTAGGAGAGGACTTTAAGCCTGTTTTGATCTTCGCGTTACACGGCATTTTTGTGCCATAACCGCTTAGTCAAGCCAGGCCGCCTTGTTGACAAGTTGCCCTTTAGCCATTGAAAGCATGGAGGGGCCCGAGGTGGACCTCGAGAGGGCGGGCAACGCAATGCTAAGCACGAATTCCGACAGTTACTTTGCAAAGCGTATAAAGTCCTTAAAGAGGACTTTAAGCCATCAGTCCCGAGCCTGCACGATGTCAGGTATTTTTTTAAAGATCCCTACTCGAAATGCACTTGAGTTAGGCTAAAATTTAGGACTGCCAATGTAGAAATCTGTAGAATCACCGATCAAACAAAAAGCCGGTAAACGGCTGACGTTATCATCACCACTAGGGTATCGGTTAAACAATAAAAAAAAAGAACGTCTGGGTTCTGCTTTATATATTGAGAAGGAGAGGGGCAAAAACCTCAGCATAACATTTTATTGCCCACTATTATATGCAGAAGGAAAATAGTGCATGAAGACAAGACAGTATTATCCTAAATAATACATTCTACAAAGATGGGTGGAGAGTACTAGTACTGTTTACAGAGGTCTTTAAGGATGGAATCATGAAAAAGTAAAAAAATCGACGTGTAAAACATTAATAAAAATTAAACCTTTATTCTCGCTAATAAGGGGAGGATAGTATTTTTAAAAGAATAACTTTTAAATCTGTCAATGAAGACAACAGTTCTATACTGTAAAGCAGGGTTGTCCAAACTTTCTGGGACGCGGGCCGCATTCGGCAAGGAATTAGATCGCGGGCCGCAGTACCAGATGTAAAGTAAAACACGTATGGATAAGAATCATCCCTTAAATATATTCGTTACAAATATTTAAGGAAGTATGTAAAACGGTACGGTTTACTTAAAATTCAGTGGAATGGGTGTGCGTGCATTTTGGAAGCCAGCTCCTTTGTGTCAATGTCAACTGAGGTTAAGGCTAAACGAAGGCAGGCTTCGAGAGATGTTTGATTAAGTAGATTCCTCTCTTTGGATTCAATCGACTTCATTGCGGAAAATGCTGTTTCACAAAGTAAAAAACAACTTTTTTCGAATATAACTCAATAGATGTCTAAATAATACTAATTTTTAAAACTTTTCTAGAAGAGGCCGTGGGCCGCATTGAAGAGGGTCGCGGGCGGCCCGCGGGCTAGACTTTGGACAACCCTGCTGGAAAGAACTCCCCGCCTCCTCACGACTGCAGCTATCTTGCTTCCTCTCCTCTTCTGATCTTATTCCTGACGAACAACTGACAATTCAAAACATTAGTTTTAGTAAAAATGATCTGTTCTTTGTTCTATGTACTTAGTCTTGTGTAGCCCAGTTGGACCGCTATTAATATTTTTGAACTATAATATATTATCAATGATCAAACTACAATATGAAATGGGAAAACAAGACTTTGGGTTTTTGACTCTGACGAAGACCGCTTGTTACGGTTGAAAGATCTTAGTGTTGTTTTCCCCATTTCATATTGTCGTTTGATCGTTGATTGTTATTTCACGTTTTATGTGAAATCTTTTTATAATAAACAAGGATCATTCATCTCTCTAAAAGTTTAAGGTCATGGCTTAATGCTATTATATTAGGGTTGATTTGAGAAAGTACTAACAGCCTGGCTGAAAGCACAATGGACCAGTGTCTTCAGTCCAAACAAGTTTCCTTGTTATGTTATAACACATGATGCTATCAATGAACTTAAAAACACAAGAGAAAAGGAAAACAATGGAAATAAATGCTCTGACGCCTTTGTCATCAGAATGCAAGCAAAGCAAAAACTGCTAATGTAATAATGTGTATATTCCATATATGTAAAAAAAAAATTGAAAAAATAAAATATCGACGAATACAAGACTTTAGAATACATAAGAAGAACTAGCAAAACTCACTTTTATATTCAGACACTATTCGTCATCGGGAGGAGAAGTCCACTCTGCCGTCAAGTAAGTGAACTTTGGCTCTGTCTTGACTAAAGCTCAGCTGGAATGCTCAAGCTTCCATTAGTATATGTTTTTTTCAAAAGCATGTACTTTCATAGTTCATGAACGTTTTCCCCTGTATTTCCGATGAGACAATAGACAAATAGAAAAAGCTTTGGAAAGGGTTTTACAAAACCCATAATTTTTTTGTCTGCAAGTTCATCTGATAAATGATTTGCAGGATATTGGACGAATAGAAAAAAAAACCTTTATTTATAGATTCCTTTTACTAGAAATGTTTTTAAATTAGAAATTTGTCTTTACCCATTTTTTTTCGTTTTATTTCAAATATGAACAACTTTCTCTAGTAATATTTTTAATTAAATTTTAAACTCTTTTGTTAGTGACGGTTTCCAGTTATATAAGTAAATTCTTTACAGTTTTATTCTTTCCCCTTACGTTTTGTTTACAAAACGTGATAGCTTGTTACACATTCACAGACAATCCCTGACTTCCTAGAATAGTGGGCTTCTTGGAATCGTAGTCACCACTCAATAAAGGCAAGAGCATTTTTCTGAGAAAGCCGTCAGAACAGTTTCAATCCAGAATAAGCACTATTGTTTGTGCTAAATAATACAGAAATTCTTTGAAATGCATTTATAATTGTATAGATTGAATAATAATCTAAACATTTAGAAAGATTAAAACTATGAAATATAAATTTATACAATTCTAACTTAGTTCAATCAGTTAATATGAGGTATTTACTTATTGTTGGGTAAAAAGCTAATGAAATAGTCTCCACATATAAAAAATTTAATCGCATAAACATTCGCGTTTCGACACGTAGTGTTCTTATTCAGGAATTAACTACGGATGAGTTAATGCTACGGTTACTCACCCGTAATTAATGCCTGAAGAAGAACACTACGTGTTTGAAATGCGTTGTTTATGTGATTACATTTTTTATATGTGGAGACCATTTCATTAGTTTTTTACCCTACAATTTATACAATGTAAATCTAGAATTGAAATGGCTTTCTTCCCGGTCACACTCCATTTCTATTGTTGAAACAGCTGCTGAGGTTGGTTGGATCGGATGGTTCAAAAAATGTTCGGTAGAATATGTTTTCATAATCTGATTTCTTTCATTATATGATGGGGTATTTTATGAGATATAGAACAGTTTCATTTTCCAGTTCATCTAAATTTAATCGTAGAATTGCTTTTAATAAAATAGTTTTAATATTACTTCTAAGTTAATAAAATATGTATATATTCAACACACTATATAAGAACTCTTTTGGAAAGAGGATAGGGGAAACCAGAAGCAATACTGGGATTCTCTTCAAGGATACAAACAATCAAAGATACTTCTCAATAAGTTTGAGAATAGGGAAATCTTGTATTATATGGAAAGAGATGGATCATCTAAGGTTTTTAACCGGATTTCTGACGGATAACTAAAAACTTAGATTAAAATTTAGCACTTGGGATGAGTTCATCAATACTTGAAGTATATTATTTGGTTAAAAGTAGCAGGAATACTCAAATATCCATTACTTTAGAGTAACTGAGATTCTAGCGTAGTGAAATCAGTTATTATGTGATATTTACTCATTATACGTCTAACTCAAGTGCATTTCGGGTAGGGATCTTTAACGAGTACCTGACATCGTACAGGCTCGGGACTGACGGCTGAAAGTTCTCTCCGAGGGACGACGTACTCAGATTTCTTCACCTCCCAAGTGAATAAATCGATGGCCAGGTGGGGATCGAACACCGGACTACCGGACTACAGCCCAGAGCGAGTACGTTAGTCACTGAGCAAACCTCACCCCTTAGTACTTGAGATAAATCCTTCACTATTTGAAGTAGATTATTTTGCAATTTAAACTCTGTCTTTGTCCAGATATTAGCAGACGCGCTCAAGTACCTTGTACATGTAATTGATAGTAAACCATTAAGTCCTTAATTGGCTGAAGTGTCGAATAGTGACACATCTTGCAATACAGTTAAATTCTCAGGAATTCTATTTTACTCACATAAGGAGACAGAAGAGAATCTGAATGCAGAGAGTACATTGCTTTCTTCTACTTCAGATAACAGTCGCCTCGATTTCGAGTTACATAAATAATCAGATAAAATAATTAACGTTAAGTAATGCAATTTTATATGCTTAGTCTTTTACAGTTGAGAAGGCAGTATGTAATAGGTATGAGTTGCAAATCGCCGACGCAGCTTTCTTTAATTCTCGTTCACCACTGGCCGTATGCACTTACGAAGCACATTATTTGATCGTTTCCACACATTCCCAACTAGTTTCATATAAACTCTTAATAAAATTACAGCTTTTTCTTGAATGATTTTACTTCTTAAACGTTAGTTATAAATTAAAAAAAAAAGTCAAATAAGGCACTAAATTTTAGCTTTTATCAACAAGCAGATATTTGTTGATAAAATCTAAAATTTAGTGTCTTATTCGACTTTTTTTTTTAATTTATAACTAACGTTTAAGAAGTAAAATCATTCAAGAAAAAACTGGATTATTACAGTTTATAATGAAACTGTATATAAACAAGAATATCCAGATTCTTATCATTCTTTATTTACATTGTAAGAAAATTTGTCTAGAATTAAATTTCAATGACCTAGATGGTAGAGGGTTTCCATTAAGGTGAGCACCAATTTCATCGATTCGGTTTAAATACTTCGTCCTTATACATCGGTATATATGAGTAAGAGACAAAAGAACTGCTCACTCAACTGTATGAACAGAAAGAAATTAACGGCTCCTAAACTTCATACGTTAGGAGTTAACTAACATGGTACAGGTTAAATTTAAAATTTGAGGAGTTAACTAACCTGGTACAGGTTAACTTTAAGGTTAATCGGTTAAATTTAAAATTTGAAATTAACAAACAATCAAGTTAGACAAGCATTTTAACAAACTCTCAATAATCTTTACCAACAAATAGTTTTAGAAGAGATTTAAAACTCATACATCTTTCCAAAATTCTTATTTCGAAGAGTTCAGTATTTTATATAAATTTCGGGAAATAATTTATCCGAGTCAAGATTACAGTAATATTAAATGATAAATTGTCGGGAAATAATTTATCCGAGTCAAGGATTACGTAATATTGAAATGGATAAAATTGTGGGAGATAGGAATAAGAATGTAACCATATACTTTAGATTAAAAGTAACTAGGAGATAAGTGTGTGCCTTGTCTGGCGCTGAGGGAATTATTAAAAGATTAGAAGAGGGAAGCAGCATGAGGTGCTTCATGAGGAAGCATTGGGTGGAAATCAGACCATGAAGGTCGGCAGCGGGACAATGGTAAATCTGCTGCGGCATGGTCCTCCATGCACTATGCCTATCCAGACACTCACTCACTCACACACCTTCTCTCCCACGCTATCACCATCGCTCTATCTGTTCTGCCTCCCTCACTGCGCTCTCTCTCTCTCTTTCTCTCTCTCTCCTTTATCTATCTATCGCACACTCTGTCACATATACATTAGTATCCTCAGATAAAAGGCTTCCAGATATCAAAATTCAATCAAACAAGGAAAAAAACAGAAAAAAATTCTGAGTATATCTGTTGTCGACAATCAAAAAAATAAAAAAAAAAGCAAAATCCTTAGTATAGCTGTTCAACGAGTTGCATCTAAGTATAAATAACTTTGCAAAACAGCCTTTTCTGTTGTAAGATCAATTGATTTATAAGACAAGTTAATCCAGATTAACGAAAATAGTCCTTCTGCAAACTTGAAAGAGAACACTTATCAAACTAACTAACTTATTCTGCTAGTTTTAGTCGAAAATTTATAACTGGAAAATAAGTAGAGCACATAAAAGAACGAGTTACTAGAATCAATATTTCGAACTACAGTTGGAGTCAGGAAGAGAGTAGAAGAGAAGAAGAAGAGGTACGATCGTTAAGATAGAGGGTGCAGAGAGTGAGTAGTTTACTCGACCTACTCACTCGATATATATATACATATAATATACACTTTAACACATAGAAAAGAACACAGAAAGACACTACAGAACTCACTTCGATATTTCGACATCCGTCGTCATCGGGAAGAAGTGCGAAGTACTCGCGTTGAGAAGCAAACTGCCACTCAGTAGCAGTAGCTGAGTAGCAGTTTGCTTCTCAACGCGAGTACTTCGCACTTCTTCCCGATGACGACGGATGTCGAAATATCGAAGTGAGTTCTGTAGTGTCTTTCTGTGTTCTTTTCTATGTGTTAAAGTGTTTATTGTCCACACGGACCTTTCATTTTATTCGAAGTATATATATAATATATATATATATATATATTTGTGTACGATGGCAGCAGGTCTCCCTTAAGCATATGTTATTAAAATAAGGAGCAGCTTTTTATCAAAGAATTCTTATTTCTTATTAAAGTAATTGGTCAATGGAGAAGCTGCTGCTTATTTTAATAATATATTATATGATATATATTATATATCACTGATAAAACGAAATACGATCCAAACTGGACACAATACGAGTTCGAGATTAACAAAGAGCAACACACAAAGTAGGGAAACACACTTACAGACTCAAATTTTCGGGTAATATGGGTTACTTGCCGTTGCGCCTACAACGTGCTTGGTCTCCCATTCTCTTTTCTCCTGAAGACGGATTACCCGAAAATTTGAGTCTGTAAGTATGTTTCCCTACTTTGTGTGTTGCTCTTTGTTAATCTCGAACTCGATATATATATATAATTATATAACGACAATAACAATAATAAACCAAACTCTAACAGTAGCAAGAGTCTTATCGTCAAACCAACGTCGTAAATACTGAATGGATTTTTTCTTTAGTGTCTCTTATTTTAATTGTTATCGACCTTTTTTGTTTTCATGTATATTATATATATATATATTATATTATATATATATAAATATATATATTGTTAACACAATAACGAATGGGTAAGCAAGACCAAACTCTTTTAACCGTAGCAAGAGTTCTTCATCAGAGTCAAAAACCCAACTCAGTTACGGCTGAAGGATCTTAGTCTTCCTTTTCCCATTTTTAATTATGGTTTCAACTTTATTCTTGTTTTAGTGTTTATTGTGAAATCTTGTTTATATAATACTATATACACATTTATATTTATATATTTATATAAATTATATATATTTACAATATATATATATATTATATTTGCGCAATCAATACGTTTCTTTTCTTATATTTATTATTATTATTCTTTTCTTTATTTTCTAACTAACTATACCTTCCCTATTAATTCTTACTCTTTCAACTCTTTATTTAATATATCTTTTCTTGCTTACTATTAATCTTAATTATTATTAATATTAATTATTATTAACATTATTATTATTGTTGTTATTATTATTATTAATTTTCTTAATCTATTTATTCTCTATTAGTCCAGTTATACCGTTGACCTTTCAACTCTTTTATTCTAACTGTTTGTTTCTTGTTCATATTGACCTTTGACCTTCTCTTTATATTAACCTGTACTATCCTTTTAATCTATTTATAGCAATGACTAAGCATGAGTCATCGATTTTAATTTAACATGTCACTTGGCCAACTTCTTTTCCTGTTGAACCCTGTTAGCAGGAGGTTATTTCGTAGGATCGAATCTCTCAGTCTGCGAATGCCGAGACTGCGGTTAATTTTAATGATACTTGTTTAAAAGAGGATCTGCTGCCTATTTATACCTATATATATATATATATTTATGTTATATTATATATATATATATATATTATTTATATACAAGTTTCTTTAAAATCCATGCCTATTTTTAATTAGATGCATTTTCTACTGAGTAGTCTCTCAATATTTTTCTTTCACAATATATTTGAAAACATATTATATATATAACCAATACACCTATATAAAGTTTATTTGATACTAATAAACTCATATACAGCTGAGAAAAGAAAAAAAAAATTATTGAAACAATCGAAATGGCCGTAACGTTGCCAGGAGTGTGTGTTATCCTCGCTGACAAATTGAACGCAAAATGCTATACGAAGAGCTTTCACTGAAATTGTCTCTATTATATAATTCTCTGCGAGAATTGCTGATTTAGTTGGCCAATTAAATATATCTCAGCATATGTAATTCGAAGCTAAGAGAGTATTCAGTGTGCGAAATAACTTTCCTTTTAAAGTCAAAATGGAACAAACCAGAATTACTTTCCTTTTTGTAATTGGAAATTTAATATTTTTTTTTTATGTAAAATCAAGTGAATTGAATCGGTGGAATTATTACAGACTGCAGCTCCGGTTACGACGTAATGGATTTCACAAGTTCAATTCTCTATGTATGTTCCATACGTATGTATCATTTTAATATAACTTTTCAACCTGGTATATAATGACACAGCCTTGTAGATGCTATTAACTGCAGATTATCTAGAACACTTGTTCTCGCCTTATAGCCAATGCTCCTTTTTATGCGAGAAATATGGATATCCAGCATGATCTAAAGATAGAATCAATAGAAACTTACATTAGGCGTCTGACTATCAATGAAGACAGAAAACTTCCCGTACACTCTAACCTGCTAATATGAACACTTTTACCTCAAATTCCCTGAAACCAATCCCCCTCCGACTAATCAGATCACCAAATTCACAATAACTAACAACTTTAGACTCTAAGACTATACGACCATGAAACATACTCACCATAGACAGGACAGACACTAACATACCGAATATATATAAAGACGTATATATTTGTCTTTGTATATATTAACGTCATGATTTCAGTCCCCGTTAATTTAATTATTTATTATATATATACCTGAACATGACTTATATACAGTAGAAAGCTTGTGTAAGTAAAACATATATTGGTTGCTAATTTAACTTGTCATGATTTGTTAACGTAACTGGTAAAGTTCAAATGTCTCTGGCAAAATTAATTTTGGATTTACCTCATAATGAATGAAAAATAATCAGAAAATTAGAGACAGTCAGCAAAAAAGTCGTTAATGCAGAGGCTGCTGCATATTTCAATTCAACTTGTTTAAAAGAAGATTTGCTGCCTACCTATAGAAATATATATATATATATATATATAAAGATTTCACATAAACACGTGAAATAACAATCAATGATCAAACCACAATAAGAAAATGGGAAAACAAGACTAAGATCTTCCAACCGTAACAAGCGGTCTTCGTCAGATTCAAAAACCCAGTTAGGTTTTTGAATCTGACGAAGACCGCTTGTTACGGTTGGAAGATCTTAGTCTTGTTTTCCCATTTTCTTATTGTGGTTTGATTATATATATATATATATAATTAAAAGAAACGGTCCGGCGGATTTTTTAAATAAAATAAATTTAAAACGAAGGAAACACACAGAAAGACACAGACATAACTCACATCAATATTTTGACCATCGTCGTCAGTGACACCGCCCTGCCTTCCTGCAGGACTCTTCGCTCTTCACACCTCCTGATGACGACGATGGACGAAATATCGATGTGAGTTATGTCTGTGTCTTTCTGTGTGTTTCCTTCGTTTTCAATTTATTTTATATATATATATATATATATATATATATATATATGTAATATTTTGTTTACATACTACCTGACAGACCTGAACAGTAGTACAAACAGACAAGCAGGTGAAAGCCTCTGGCTTTGAACTGCCTGACCCCAACGTGCATTAATGCACAGAAAATCTCGTTGGTCGTTGATTGGTAGATGCTATTCTTATATGGAGATGCCTGTCATGCTCATGGATGTGTTACAATCAGCATCAGTTATCTCAAATCGGTTCCAAATCGGGTTCAGAAGATTCTTGATTATATTGATATCTTTGGCAACAGGAAACAAAAGGTCACACTAGTTTTGCAAAAAATAAAGAAGTTATTTGTGTATATGTGTTAGAAGACACTTAATTCAAACATAGCATGCAATGTCAATGTAAAAGTGTCTTCATTGATGTGTAAGAAATGATATTTAAATAATGATACATGTTTAAAAAATGTTTTAGGAAAACAAAACGAAATGTTAGTTTTCCATAAATTTCACAGCATCAATCAATCACATTGACTATAACTAAACAAATTTGTAGAATTATGACTGATTTTAGTATATGGATAATGAGTGCATCTCTCTGATGTGTAATAGCGTCTAACACCATATAAAACAATCAACTAGTGTGTTATACTGTGAAATACACTTTAAAAAAAGACAATTACAAAAAAAAGGAATATCAATTTACAGAAATGAACTGAATTAACTGGAAAAACACACTAGACACTGAATTCTCCAATGAGGTTATCTTTCTATATTGTAGTAGATCTGTAATCTTCTGCTTGGTTGGTCAGGTTTATTCTTTGCACGCTTTGACAATCAAATAGTCTAGATGAAACATCCACTTCTGACTCATATTATTAGTAATTACTTGCACAATCAAATCAGGCTTGAAATGTGCTGATGATTTTTTAAATAATTAATCCGAATTAATTGTATGATAATATTTCAAATTTGCTAGTTATTAATAATTAATTGATCGATTTATCTTTTAAATATACTTCCAAATTATACTATTAAAAATATTGTATGTATTATTAGCAGATCAATGAATTTTACAAAAATTCAAATATTATTGCATTCTACAATATCATTAGAAATTACAGAATAGTAGAAAATATCATTATTAGTACAGCCCAAAACAATCACATTAGATCTGGAGTTTCTTTTACGTTTTGCAGCTTTAGATACTAAGCTGAAATTAAATTTTATTTTAGGTATACTTCTTATTTAGTAAGCCAGTAGGTAGGACTCACTTTTTTAAAGTGAGAAAATTATGATAAACAGAAAAGAAATTAAAAACAACTAACAATGCCCACGTGTTATAGTATTAGGCACCTAAAAATACTTATAAATCTATACAGGTTTTGTCTGTACACTGTTTACAACTGACTTATTTCAAGTTATTTTTACGTTTTTTCACTTCTACGTTGAATTTACAATCTATTCAAATCTTAGCATTTAAGTCAGACATATACAAATCTACTGTCAAAGTTTCTGCTTGCTATCTTAAGGTGGCTGGGTTTGCTTGTGGTAAATTGTTTGGACAAAGAAAGAGAGCAATTTTTCTAAGGGGAAATTTGATTTCTCTAATGTATAAAACATAAATATAACTTGCAATGAGTCAGTTCTAAGCATTTCACAGACAAACTTTTGTTTTATTCATATAGATTGAGAAACTGCAAATAGGATCATTTTTTAAATATTTTCTCTAGCACCTATACTTAAAGGATTATGCTTCTTGTGCCAGTTAAGAAGGGTGAATGCGGTTAATTCATGATTCTACAACTATTAAGGTCAACGAGCAGACGCACAGTGCCCGAATAGTGGAGGGACAGAGTGAGAGAGGGAGGGGAGAGATTAGGAGAGAAAGCGTAAGAGAGATGGAGAGACAGGAGAGGGAGAGGAAGCGGAGAGAGAGAGAGATGAAGAGAGAGAACTGCAGCACATGATGTCACCTTTCAAGAACAATCCATGCCCAATGTTGCGTCATGCTATTGATCTAGTACGAGTTTAAGTTTTCAACAAACCTATGACCATTGTGTGATTCTGTGAGTCTGTCAATACTCTTATGAAACGCCGAACTATATTGCTAATTATACTTCAGTGTGCTGAAGAACTGAAGTCTCATTCCATGATCTCTATCATCCTATGTATGCAAAATAAATGTAATAAAAATTGAGAAAGAAGGGGAGACAGAGAGATACATAGAGAGGGAGGGAGGGAGGGCGATTGTGATAGAGAAAGGAAAGATGAAGGGAGAGAGGGGAAGAGAGATAGAGAGGGAGAGTGAGATATAGAATGAGAGAAAGCGATAGAGGGAAGGAGGGAGAGAGAGAAGTGGGAGTGGAGAGAAAGAGTGAGAGAGGGAAGGGGAGAGTAGGAGAGAGGGCGAAAGAGAGATGGAGTGATAGGAAAGAGAGTGGAAGTGGAGAGAGAGAGAGAGAGAAGAGAGAGAGAGCGATGAAGAGAGAGGACTGCAGGCTGATTACGGTTAAGGTCGGATTGTGGACGGTTATAAGTTGTCATCAGTGCAGTGAGTTTCAAAAACGGTTAAATACTGGCTGTAGACTATAAAAAGGGTAGCTGTTGGCTGGTTGTGGTTGAGGTTGGATTGGGGTGTTTTTAAGACGGCTTGAGGGGATGGCGGACAGGTGTGGCCTACAGGATGTGAACCAACCCTCCTGATACCTGCTTCATTCAGTGCCCAAGTCAGGGAGTTAGAACACAACAGCCTACATTCTGAGACATATACCTGCTATTAGTGACAGCGCTAGATAGGAAAATTACTCTTCTACCAGCACAGTTTCACAGTACACCCAAATCAATTGTATAATCAACTAATATTTATAACATATATTTATTTTTTATATTTATAAAATTATTTTAAAAATATTTATAAAAAAAAATAAAGTAACTGCCCTAAGAAATATATATTTTTTTCATGCCATGCCATTTCATCCACTTTCGGAGTCACTTAGTCTACTAAAGAAACACATGTTCAAATTAGTGCCATCGCTCCAATCGCTAGGACTTTTTTTAAACTTGAGCTGCAGTGAAAGCTATTTGAGTTAATTTAGTAATATTGAGAGAAGGAACACTACTGACAGGTGATTCTCTTATTCGAGCCAAATGAAAAGGAATACAGTCCTGAATCATGAATCATACCTTTTGGAAAGCCATAAACTTATATCAGATGGTTCTTATTTAATGAGCTCTCCTCATTTTAAAAGTATATCCTTCTTGTTGTTGCTTGCCTACTGTGGTAGTCCACTGCTTCAGTTGTTGCTAAAGTCTTAGAAGAGTGGACTAAGGCATCGGTTTGTCGAAATCACAAAATCAATAAATCATTCATCGCAGCAATCACCATCTGGTTAACTCTTACGAAAACTATTAATGGTAGAAGATTTTAATATCACTTCAGAATTACTATGATTGGTTAAACGTTAAAACGTTTATTTAAAACTTTAAAATATATTTTCAGAATGAATCAATAAAAAAAGACAGATATGAAACGCAAATATCTATATAACAACCACTTGATTTGTTGATAATAGTGTTAAATGTGCACGTGGTAAGCACCTGAATTGGTATTTAGTTAGTATAGCAAACGAATTGTCACGACTGTGGAATCTAATGGTGATTTAGTGAACAAGTGTGCAACATATTATACTGACTCACTAACATAAATACATATATTTGAGCTACATTAAAAGCTAAACAATGAGAGTGATTTCCTCAATAGTAATGAGCTGAATTATGAAATAAGGAGAAAATAGCAAAGAGGTGCAAGTCCAAGGTTGCTTGTGATATCGTTAAAGAAAGTGAAACTCCGATATAAGGAGAAGGTTCTCACTAGTGGTGGAGGCAAGGTGGAGCAAACAAGAGGATTTATTCTAATTAAACGGGACTGTTGTTCACACGGTTCTGTTTCTGGTGAGAGGGCTTTTCAGCAAGTTGGTCCCTTCATTAGCGAGACTATGGTAGACTGTTCTAGGGAAAGCACTCGGGTGCTTCCTTCTCCATTCAATTAGCACACCTTTCCCTTTCGAGGCGGTAATGACAGGGGTAACTAGCTTCCTCACCGACTGGTCTTTAGAGCCCACTGTTTTCAGCATTTGCTATTATAAACCCGTCCTCTTCAGCTACTGTTTAATGCATTAGGAAAGCAGCTTATGAGACTGGACATAAAAGAAAAAAGACATACCCAAGGGTCATCAGCCGTACTCCCTTGGGCAATATATTGAATGCATCATTCCATTACATTTAGTATTCTATTCTAAATTACGATTCAACACTGAACTAGTATTGCCATACTGTATTGACTACTTTACATTTAGTATACCATTACATTTAGCATTTCTATTGTAAATTAGGACTCAAAACTGAAATAGTATTGCCATACTGTATTGACTACTTTAAATTTAGTATACCTCGATAAAAAGATATCACATAAACACATGAAGATTTCACATATTTGACTCTGACGAAGACCGCTTCTTACGGTTGAAAGATATTAGTCTTGTTTCAACTATTTCATATTGTGGTTTGATCATTTAGTATACCATTACATTTAGTATTTTTATTTTAAATTAGGACTCAACACTGACTATTCATAGTTCATTTAGTTCCATACATATTTATTAATTAGCAATTGATCATACTTGTACTTAATTTAGTATACCATTACAATTAGTATTTCTATTCTAAATTATAAGTCAATAAGTCAGTATTGACTACTTTACATTTACCATTACATTTAATATTTCTATTCTAAATTAGGACTCAACACTGAACTAGTATTGCCATACTGTATTGACTACTTTACATATAGTATACCTCGATAAAAAGATTTCACATAAAGACATAAAGATTTCATATATTTGACTCTGACGAAGACCGCTTGTTACGGTTGAAAGATCTTAGTCTTGTTTTTTTATTTCATATTGTGGTTTCATCATTTAGTATACCATTACAATTAGTATTTCTATTCTAAATTATGATTCAACACTGAACTAGTATTGCCATACTTTACTGACTACATTGATATGTATACTGAATGAAGTATTTCACATGAAATTCTATCAGTTGTAATTCTTAAGACCTTCCTTTCAGTGAGGAATGTTTGCAAAGATAAAACAGCCGTGTCCAAGCACAAGGTAATAAACTATTGCTATGACCTATGTTATGTGCAATTGCACTATCTTGTTTTTAATTGCTTCCTTGTTGCATACACACACTATATCGTAGCGATTATCAAGATACAAGTAACAGAAACATACTTTCCAAATCTACAACATTGCATAATAACTGTTTAATAAATGATTACTAAAAGATGCTCTGAGTCGCAGTGAAAAAGAAACCTGTTATGCGGCTATCATAAAGGCAAAGTCTGTTTTAGGTTTACAAAAGATTGAGATGACCATGTTGAGTGAAATTTTTGTTATGTTCGGTACACTGACCATTATTTTCTAACTTGTTGTCCTGAAGACGGATCAAAACAAAAATTGAGACTGTAAGTGTGTGTTTTTAATTTCTCCTTTTTCTACATTAAACTATTTATATATATATATTAGTATAAATTAATCAATAAATATTGATGGCCAACCAGAGTTTTGCTCAAATAATTCACCAACTAAATCAAGACGATTTGAAATTATCAAGAAAATATGAAAAACTGCTCAAAAGAAAGGTACGTTTGATTAAGGCAAGTTCAACACAATATATATATAAATATATATATGACACTTTGAATTGAAATTGAAATCAGACGGTCCAAACGGACAAATAATTAAAGTTACATCGTATTAAATAATTACAGTTTGCATCGGCCAGTGGACGCATTTACGTCTCCGTTCCTTCATTCTTTCTCCTTTTATTTTCTTTTTTTCTACTCTCCTGAAGACGGCAAGACGCCGAAATTATCGAGATTCGTGAGTGTTCGTCCTTTTTCTTGTGTTCTCTAGCTGTAACTTTAATTCAATATATATATGTATATATCAATGATCAAACCACAATAAGAAATGGGAAAACAAGGCTAAGATCTTTCAACCGTAACAAGCGGTCTTCATCAGAGTCAAAAACCCAATTCAGTCAGTTGTTTTTATCATATAAAAGAATATATATAAACTTTATTTATATTTATTAAATATATATATCATTATTAAATTATTGAAAATTATACTAAACTTAGGTGATACATTCTTTTTAAAATTTCTTAATTTTTCTAAATAACAGTCTCCACTACGGCTACACAGTAAAGTATATTTCTTATGGTCGACATGTTTCGAATGATCAACATTCCTCCTCAGGATATTTTCTTGAAGAGAAATGCACTTAACATTAATGCACAGCTCAATAAGCAAACAATCTTATCTGTCTTAAATTCATTGAAATATATTAATATTTCCTGAAGTTTATTATAAGCTTCATTGAAGTTTGAAGTTTATAGAATATTATATTACTTTTCTTGAAATGAATTTCAGAAAGTCATTTCAAGAGTAATGTAGTTATTTTAGTTATTGAATAACAATAACCAGATTGTTATTCAGAAAAATTGAGTTGTTTATTAAGAAACATATATCAGCTAAGTTTGGTGTCATTTTCAATAATGTATTTCTTATGGAAGGGCTACACTAAAATCTAGAAATATAATATTATTAGTATGCCAACAAAAATAATTAGTATTTATATCTGTTAAATAACAGGTAATAATTGGCCAATATCATATAAAGGTTAAATTAAGCTATTAATAACAATGGGGCAAACGATAGTTGTGATTAACTAACAGTCATTGTTTTCCCACAGATGAGACAGCAAAGACATTGCGGGTCTTGAAAAGGTCAAAGGTCTCAAGAAAGGAGACTTTCAATTCAGCTAGTGATTACTAAACTAGCTGTCAAATTTTATTACATTTTTTATTACTACTACAAACAATAGTAGTAGAAACAATAAATCAAGTCAAGTAATTAAACTGATCGTTAATAAGTTTGTTGATGCGTCATCAAGCGCATTATCAAACTTGAAATATGTACTTATAGTCCTCGAAATTCTTGAAGTACTTATAGTATTTCATGAATTTGAAGATTTCAAGTATTTCGAGAAACATATTGATTTATAAGTTTCGAGGTCCGTGACTGCAATTTGAAGTTTATTCATAGTACTTATAATATTTCACGAATTTTAGTATTTTAAAGTATTTTAAGAAACGTGTTGATTTATCAGTTTCGAGGTTTGTGACTGCAATTTGAAGTGTGTGGTGTGTGTTGTGTGTGTGTGTGTGTGTGTGTGTGTGTGTGTGTGTGTTGCAAGCGTGTGTCATGTGTATATACGTTTGTGTGTGTGTAGTATAAAAAGATGCTCACAGCTAAGTGCTGAGCTTCTTGGAGGCATTGAAGCTAACTGGAAGGGTACTTTAGTACAGAAGGAGGGAAGTACAATAGTTTTTAAGATGCAGTGCTATAGTCACCCTCAAAAAATAATAATAATTTCTTTAGTTCGTTATACTATAAAGTATAGCTATACAATAAAAGTATTTGTCTACGCTACAGGTTTTCAGGTCCCCTGCATATATCTGGCTGGATGTCCTTGGAACATATTTCAATCACCCAACAAGTAGCAGTCCACTTACTTCACATTCTAAAACGGTTACTAATTCAATGCCAATCTTACACTGAATCAACAAACATTAAATTTCGTATCAAGTATTGCTTCAATTGTATGAAGAAAATTTCATGAGTAAGAATATTACCTTAGAAAACATAATGTAATGGAAGAAATAAATTCCATCTGCTGGATTGTTTTAAAACAATCATAACATTTTTATTATAACTGACATAATGTTTATGACCACATTCAAATAATGAATATAAAATTCATTGTTATAAATGTGATAATAATTCTTCACAGGGTTTGTTAATATTAATAAAAATACAAAACTCAATTGATTGTCTACGGGTTTCATAATTTGTTTACTTAAAATCAAGGTGAGTGTATCCCGCAATAGTTTTATATATATCTTAAATATATCAAAGGAATTCCTCTCTATACATGTGTACCATAATATTCTTTCACGATAAAACATGAAATTGTTTTTATTTATTCAGTTTTTTATGAAGTTTACTTTAACGCTTGCCTGATTTTTACTGATGTATACCCATAAAAGGTTTTTACGAATTATTAAAAGATACAACTTTTGTATAAAATTTGATACAAGAAAGAGAAACTCCACTTTAGTACCATATGAAGACGTGAACAAAACTAGATGTTATTTTGTATAAATTTATTTCACAGTTATCGAATATAAGAAATAAATCCAATAACAGCGACATACCGTCTTTTTTGAAAATAAGACATCCTCCGAAAATAAGTCCTAGAGTAATTTTTGGGTCGTTTTGGGCTATAAACCCTCACCTGAAAATAGGCCCTAGTTAAGATAATGTGAAAAATATAATTTGTTAAAAAATTGCTGTTGAATGTAGTAGGTATCTTTAGCTGTCGTAATATTTCAGAGAATTCTTTGGAAAAAAATATTCCAAGAAATTCCTTGTTTACCTTTAAAGTTCGTTTCAAGCAGGTTACTTAGACAAGAAGTATTCATTTAACGATAGCTGTATTGCAATGCATGTGTGATCCAGACCAATGATGCTACAGGAAATAGATGTGGAGGAAAATCAGAACGGAATTCAAAATTTTCATAATTTATGACGATGTTCCAGTAGATAACATGACTGTAATCGAATAAATTTAAATTTCTGTATAAAAATAAATATTAAACAAAAATATATAAATCTACTTAATGTACTTGAAACCCTCCATCGATAATAAGCGCTAGCACGGATTTTGACCTAAAAATAAAGTAAAACAGTGTCTTATTTTCGGAAAAAGATGCTAATAACAAAGAAATGTAAACAATATCATGACTTTATGCTGTTGTGAAATATATAACCAAAGGACTATTTTACACTCAACACATGGTGAACCATATTTGATAGCACTCATCATATAAAACAACTGTTAAACAATTAATGAGCATTGGATATTATTTTGGAATATCATAAGCAAGTATTCAATGTCCAGTTATATGAGGTAATTTAATAAAAATGATCACCTATAGAATTTGAAGACGCTAAATGTGATATTATTAATTTTTAATGAGCACGATGGAGGTTTTCACGAGTCGTTAAGTAAGGCACCAAGCAATCTGGAATACGGAGTTTGTGAGACGTGTGATCGCGTGAGGTAGGTTTACTTAATTTTTGCTTCTTGTTATTCAAGTGGGAAAAAAATATGGGTAAAAAAAAAGTTGTCTGTGAACTACTTGCTCTGACACGAGACACGAGGAACTTTCTAGACGTGTGCCACGTGAGGGACTGACTGCGGTTTATGCAAAAATACTGCTAGGTCGGATAGAGAGCTGCTCGACCGCAGACTTGGCGCGGTGCAGGCTTGCACGGCACTTTCAAGCCTTATTGATTCTGCTGAAAACAAAAAAAAATTGGTTTTTTACTTGTTACTGCCTTTTATAACAGAATGAAGCCAGCTTCTTCTTGCTCAGCTAAGGACAGTCTTTGGCTTTTAACTAGTCTTTGACTTTTACCAGTCTTTGGTTTTTAACTAGTCTATGGCTTTTAATTAGTCATTGACTTTTAACTAGTCTTTGACTTTTACTAGCCTTTGGCTTTTAACTAGTCTACGGCTTTTAACTAGTCTTTGACTTTTACCAGTATTTGGCTTTTAACTAGTAATTGACTTTTACCAGTATTTGGCTTTTAACTAGTAATTGACTTTTACAAGTTTTTGGCTTTTAAGTAGTCTATAGCTTTTAACTAGTCTATGACTTTTAACTAGTTTTTGAATTTTACTAGCCTTTGGCTTTTAACTAGTCTTTGACTTTTACCAGTCTTTGGTTTTTAACTAGTCTATGGCTTTTAATTAGTAATTGACTTTTAACTAGTCTATGGCTTTTAACTAGTCTTTGACTTTTACCAGCCTTTGGCTTTTAACTAGTAATTGACTTTTACAAGTTTCTGGCTTTTAAGTAGTCTATGGCTTTTAACTAGTCTTTGACTTTTACCAGTCTTTGGTTTTTAACTAGTCTATAGCTTTTAACTAGTCTTTAACTATTACCAGTCTTTGGCTTTTAAATAGTCTAGTCTATGACTTTTAACTAGTCTTTGACTTTTACCAGTCTTTGGCTTTTCAAATGCGCTTTTCAGTAAAGCGTTTACATACCTCTGCTGCCCTGTAGTCTGCGGTGGGAGCTTCCAAGCTAGCAAGTCGTTATGTGCTTTTCAGTCCCATCGATTTTCATACACCACGAACACATAGTAAATCATGAAATTTCTCAAAAATTGCCAAGCGCCTAATGTAAATACAAAACAACTCATACAATTGTAATTATTAAAATAATGTATCATATTTTATGAATAGGAATAGCAGAAAATGTAATTTTAATGTTAAAGATAAAACATTGGACTAGCTAGAAAAAATAGTATAGCGTAGTTGAAAAGAAACTGTTTTTAAATAATACTTTAGTGCCTCTCCTTACAATGCAAAATATTTCAGGTAAAGAATCATGGTCGCAGAGAATGCTTAAATTCCCTGATTTCAATATTTAAAGGTTTTCGAGGAACTTGGATGCTTCCTACGACAAGATCCTGAGAAAGGAAATAGCACTTGTTTCTGACATTTTTACCATTGGATTGTCACTCATCAAAATTTCGGGCGATCCGTGTTCAGGAGAACAGAGAGAGGGAGACCAAGCACGTTGTACACGCAACGGTAGGTAGCAGACACTCTAGCTGACAGTGCTTCCCGCGCTCTCGGTCATGTAGTAATAAAGTTCAAAAGATATAGACAGGAAATTCAGATAAGCAGTACAAGATAGGTAAATTTAAAGGAATCAAATAGAATTAGAGAGAAATTAAAAAATATATATAAAAGATATGTGTAAAATATAGTTTCATAAAAAAAAATAAAAAAATATCATAAGCGATAAATACAAACAAAAAAATTTATATATAATAATCAAGACGAAAAAAAATAAAATACAATCAAAATATTTCTGTCACAGTAAATAAAAGATGGAGAATATATAAAAGATAGTTAAAAAAAAACGAAAATTCGGCATTGAGTGTTTATTTTCAAGAACTGACCAAGCCCTGATAAATTTTATTTTATATACATATATACATATGCGTTCCACAATATGGAATGAAAAAAAAAAAAAGGCTAAGATCTTTCAACCGAAACAAGCGATCTTCGTCAGAGTCAAAAATCCCGATTGAGGTTTTTGACTCTGACGAAGATCGCTTGTTAGGGTTGAAAGATCTTAGACTTTTTTTCCCCATTTCATATTGTCGTTTTATCATATATATATTTATATATATTCCAACTTTTCAGTTGGGTTTTTGACTCTGACGAAGACCGCTTGTTACGGTAGAAAGATCTTACCGTCTTGTTTTCCCATTTCTTATTGTGATTTGATCATTGATTGTTATTTCACGTGTTTATATGAAATCTTTATATTATATATATATATATATATATTGAGAGTAGTAGTTTGCTTCTCAACGCGATTACTTCGCACTTCTTCCCGATGACGACGGATGTCGAAATATCGAAGTGAGTTCTGTAGTGTCTTTCTGTGTTCTTTTCTATGTGTTAAAGTGTATATATATATATATATATATATATATAAAGGGACTGGATAGCCAAAGTAACTTTAGTTTGGTTCATGTGGTAGACAATGCGTGAGGACCGCTCATATGTAGCAGGTATATTGTACCTGTTATAAGCGTACGGTGGCGTTTCCCCCCATTCTATGAAGACACGAGCAAGCACTTTCCCAGATCGCCACGCCACACTGTTCGTCCCACATAGGAAAGCCTTTCATTTGAATAAAAGCAGAATTAGGCACGCCTTCCTGCTTGGCTTTCACCTTCCCTCTAAGACCCATCAATCTGAAAAATATCCTTTAGATTTGGGAAAAAAAAATCTACTGATAGAAAACTGTTATAAAAAATCTTTAGTTTGTATCTCCTGAGATAAACACATCATTCTGAATTTCTGCGAACGAAAACTTTGTCTTAAAACTAGCAGTCACGTACATAATACATAGATATATGTATAAATAAGTGAATAGAAGCAAAGATGAGAAGAGTGTTTGTTTTGAGCACGATTTTCAATAATGCTGAAAATAATACATCAATGTAATAATAGTAGAGGCTGTCGTTTATTATTAGTATTTACCATGGTTTCAGGAGGAATGACTGACTAGGTATATTATTAGCGTGGACGGGTAGGGTTTGAATGTATTGGTCCACATATTGATATAAACATATACATTGTGTATGATTGGGTGAAAGGCCTGATTGTCAAAAGAAAGTGATTCCAGAAACATCGAGTTGTTGAGAGTAATGGACACATTAGAAGCTGAATAAGACTTGTTAAGGGAGAAAACCAACCTGATTTCGCAATTGAGGATATTAACGCTCTCACAAACACACCGACAACTCAACCCCACCCCAAACAACCAGGAATCACCCTTGTCTGCATTATTATAGTAACTAACAGTAAAGTAAAATGTAATGTACAATAGACTCAATATGAATGAATCAACGTCTGTACCGCAGTAAAATCAATAAGACTTAAACAAAACCCGTGATTTTCGTTAAAAGTCTCAATGTTACAAAAACAAGTGATTGAATACATCTGGTATGGTGTTGAGAAGAGAGGAAGACAAGGGAGGTATTTTAAAGGGCTTATAGTTCAGGTAAGAGACGAAAGGCCAAACAAAGGAGTTGAGCAAGAATATGTAAAAGTCACCTGCTGTCAATCCCTGTAGACAATTCTACAACGAGCCTAACATGAATAAACATTAGTAATGTTTATAGTAATTGAATCAAAGACGCATCGATACTATTTCTTAACAACGCCGATCTTTCATACGTAATAATTTTAGCTTCCCACCAATTTATTAATGAATCTCACTATTTATATGGTTACGTTCAGTTGGTGTTTGACACGTGTTTTTAATACGGTAATATGGTAATTTTTAAAATTTTTAATATTTAATGGTCCACCAATCGGACCATTATTAATTTTATGACATTTACAGAATTCTATACATTTTATTTATTTTTTTTTTTATTGTTTAAACCGATCCCCTAGCGGATGATAATGTCAGCCGTTTACCGGTTTTTTGTTTGATTCGTGATTCAACAGAATCTACATTGTCAAAATATAAATTTTGCCTAACTCACGTGCATTTCGAGTAGGGATCATTAATGAGTACCTGATGTTGTACAGGCTCGGGACCGAGGGCTTAACGTCCTCTCCGAGGGACAACGTACTTAGATTTATTCACCTCCGCGTGATTAAAATCGAGGATCAGGTGGGGATTGAACCCCGGACAACCAGCCCAGAGGCGAGTACGTTAACTACTGAGCTAACCTGGCCCCCAATTCTATAATACTTACTTCTACACTCTAAGTAAGTTAGATTTTCTTGCTGACGTTATAAGCTGATTTCAATTTCACCTGTTTATTGTGAAATCTTGTTATACGAACGTATAACTCATTTATTGACAGTTTTATCTACAGTGTACATTATGGGGTAGCCATAAAGTAGCGACTAAGTCTCCAACACCAAGCTCTTTCTTCCTTGTGTAATATTTGAAACTTTACATCTAATTATAACATAATTAACGTTATGCTATTATAACATAACAACATTTACATCTAACTATATCTATAGATTGTAACACTTTCTCTTATTCAAATGTTAAGTAATAATAATAGCAATACTAATAACCCTATCAGTAATAATAAAGTAATGCCAATAATATTAATAATAATTATTATTAGTTTACTCTATACTCAAGTACCAATAAGTGCACTCTACTTTACTATTGGTACCAAAAACTGATCAAGTACCAGTAAGTAGTTGAACCCTGTCAGCAGGAAGTTAGTTCGTAATACCGAATCTCTCAGTCTGAATAGTGTGAATGCTGAGACTGCGGTTCACTTTAATGATACATGTTTAAAACAAGATCTGTTGCCTGTTTATACCAACAATATTAATTGTTTAATAATTACAGCCATTGTTATATATTAATTAGAGTAGGAAATAAAACATATTAAAATTAAAATACTAGTTATATGATTGATAACAATAATATTTTAATTACAAGTATTCTAAATATTTATATTAACTATAGAATGCAATATATTTCCCGTCCACCTTGTTTTTTTGTCCACCTGGATTTTGTAACGTGTTAAACTAATTATAACATAATTAAGTAACATAATTAATGTTATGCTATTACAACATAATAACATTTACATCTAACTATATCTGTAGATTGTAACATTTCTCTTATTCTAATGTTAATTAATAATAATAATAACAATAGTAATAACCTCAAAGTGCTCCTAATAGTAAATCAGTAAATAGGTCAAAAGGTAGTCAAAATAGTCAAATAGGTAAAGTAAATAGCTCATTGCTATTTACTTTGCAGTCTACGGTAAAAGACCGATGATGAAAACTTACAAAACAACCACTGAGTCATAATACTAACAAGACGTCGTCAACTAACTCTAAGTCGCTTAAACGAAGTAATGGTGGAAGCATAAAGTCCGGTGCACTCGCAAAAACATTGACAAGGCTTAAATGTCACAGTAAAGCTTTAATAAAAAACTTAAAAAAAAAAACAAATAAGAGAGAAGTGATAACCATCTGTAAGTTGATCTGCTGGAGTTGAAATCAGTTTGGGAGCAAGGACGTTGTTTAGATTATTACTTTTAGTATTCTAACTCCATTTATACTGTCAGCTCCAAACAACTGATAACCCAAACAAAACATTTACTCAAGCCAGAAACCATTGTTCTCCTTTATGACAATAACAATTACTTATTTTGTAAATCAATAAAGTAAGAAACATGAACATAACTGGAGGCACAATTAATTTTCTTTATTCATTACCCATTGAATAATGAATAAAGACACAATAATAATGAATATTATTATTACTAATTATTATTAATAAATAATAATTAATAATAAACTCAAGACACGATAATGAATCGGATGCAGGTGTGGACTAATACGCTAGTGCGTGAGTTCTTACTACTAGTTAATTGTGTCACAGTTTATTTTAAGTATATATATATATATATAACTTTAAATTACACAAAGCACGACACAGTAAAAAGAATAAAGAATAAAGAAAACACTTACAGAATTCAATATTTTGAACTGTCATCAGGAGTAGACTACAAGAGAGGACGAAGTGAGAGAGATCTCCCCATGTCGAAGAACGGAGCGCGAATATATATATTTATATATATAAAACAGTTCAAAATTGAAGAACTGTTGTACAACTTTTGAAATTGAAGAACGGTAGTACAAAAAGTAAAGAAACACACTTACAGACTCAAATTTTCGGGCAATCCGTCTTGAGGAGAAAAGAGAAAGGGAGACGAAGCAAGTTGCAGACGCAACGGTTAGTAACCAACGGGTTACTCTTCTCTCCTGAAGACGGATTGCCCGAAAATTTGAGTTTGTAAGTGTGTTTCTTTACTTTTTGTGCTACCTATCTTCAATTTTGAACTGTTATTGTGTCCAGTTTGGATCGTCTTTCCGTTTATCAAGTAAATATATATATATCGGGTATATATTGAAGTTTATTCTCCACCAACCATTTGTTTTACCTAAATTATTTATTTATAACAAATATTTCTTAGTTTAATATGCATACATCGTTTTAGTGTACATAATAAATAAATACATATTTATTAAAAAGAAGATAAGGAGAGAAAATCCCGGGCCCGACACGACCCGAACGTAATAATTAACATTTTCGGCCTGAATTTTGGGTCAGGTCGAGCTCGGATTTAGGAGCTTAACTCTAGTGGAGACTAGACCAGAACACTTGTACTGAGGTAGTTTGTGAGAGTAAACTTCAGAAGTCTAGGAGAATTGCTCCTAAATTGCTGACTGTATTTCAAAATAAGATTATACTTGTTTTTGCACAAGATCGGTTAAAAAGAAACTCCCTACCCCCTAATCAATATACTATTACCTAGTTATGTAGAAATCCGTTCACACTCTGCCAATTGACCTACACCGTTGAGTAGTTTTAACGCAGGCTTACAGCGGGAAATTTAAAAAGATATAATTATCAGTTGAAAGCAAGCGTGATTGAAGGGTTTCCCTTTCACTTGTATAACAGGCGAAGATGAAAACCATCTGCCGGCTTTCCTCAGAGGGCCTTGAGTTGGAAGTCGTCTTTTAGTAAGACAGTGGAACAGGTTTAGTGTGGTGGTTGCGAAGGTCGAGTAGGAGCTAATCGCAACAAATGACAGCAATCTACCTAAGCTTTGACTCAATACACGCCAAAGGAAAACAAACAAGTCTGCTCTGGAATTTAAAACAACAACAATCTCAGCATCAAACAACAACAAACAAACAGAATAGTTTAAAAAAATAATCAACAGGACACTCATGCATGACTCATTTGTTATTTGAAACCCACCATACTTAAAGGCAAGTATAAACAATATTACAGTTCAAATAGTGCAACACGAGTAATATCCGTATATATATAAAATTAAAAGTTTGTCTGTCTGTCCGCTATAGAAATGACACTGGAGACATTTAGATACAAAGAAACATACGGATCTTATAAAACTTTTTTCGGGGGAACTAACTACGGTTTTTTTTTTAAAAATAATAAAATTTTACTATTTGTTACATAGCCTCCACAGATGATCTATCCACACGATGCAGGGTATATTACACCCTTTTTATATGAAAAATTAACAATTTTTAAAACAAATAGATCCCTTTTTTGGGATCTACCGCCCATAACCAATCTGTATGTATAAAATACAAAATTTGCCTGCCTGTCCGCTAGAGAAATTAAACAGAAGACATTTATATACAATGAAACATATGGATCTTATAAAATTTTTTCGGAGGAACTACCTACATTTGTTTTTAAAAAAAATAACAACATTTTACTATTTATTAGATAGCATTCGCAGATGACGTATCCACAATGACGATGCAAGGTATTTTACACCCTATTTCTCATTAGGTGGATCGATTTTTTTTACGACATTGTACTTTAATTATAGTAAAGTAACACGTCAAAAATGAATTCTGTGAACCTTATATATGTAAATGCTTGAAAATATCTTGACTCATTATTCATACATAACCATTGATTTTAATCAGGGCCTTTTTTTGGGATCTACTACCCATAATCAAAACTCTGGGTAGATCAGCTAGTGTTTTATATTCCTCAAGTTATGAGAACGACGAAAATACCAAGATTGGTAATACAGAGCATAAAGAAAACATATGTTTTGTCTCATGCATATTACAGTCGTGATATCTACGACTACCTGACATATATCATAGCCAACAAAATACTCTACTTCCTGAAATGACAAATGATAGAATGTCTTGTCAATTTTTAGTTTTGAAGAAAAAAAAAACATTGTTTAAGAAGTTAAAAACTTAGCATGTTAAAAACTAGACTAAATCACGGTAAATATAATCTCTTAACGAGGCAAGATAGTTAGAGTCAATCACTAAAAACTAGGTTACTGTTAACGAGAAACGTTTGCACTGTATCACGATTGCTAATACAAATAAGTGGGTTAACCAGTGTTAGCTTCAAATACACCAATGCCATGTTATTATTAATAGTATACTAAATACGCAGTGCCCTAGCAAATATTTTTGCTGATAAAGGAACATGATAGTACTATACAAGGAGGGTAGTCACTGGTGACCCGAGTAAATAAGTGATCGTATTACAAGGAGGACTGATCACTGATAAAGGAACATGATAGTACTATACAAGGAGGGTAGTCACCGGTGACCCGAGTAAATAAGTGATCGTATTACAAGGAGGACTGATCACTGATAACCTCAAAACGTTCTAGGGCTTATTTTCGGAAAAGGGCTTCTTGTACAATAAGTAATAGATAATAATTAGACTTACAAGACTTAAATGCACAATCGTTTACCTGCACCGACACTCAATGTAGACTGCTGCCTTTTATTATACTTTTGAGGTAAATTCTACTTTGCATATTCTAGGAATTAATTTTGACATATGTCTCTGCATTGCATGAAACGAACTGTACAGGTAAACAAGGAATTTCTCAGAATATTTTGTTTCAAACAATTCTATGAAATATTAGGGCCTCTGGAGATACCTACTAAATTCAATATTATTCTTTAATTAATTATATTTTTCACATTATTTTAACTAGGGATTATTTTTGGGAGAGGGATTATATTCTAAAAAGTCCCCAAAATCAGGGTAGGGCTAATTTTCGTGGGATGTCTTATTTTCGGAAAAAGACGGTATGCAAGAAGGGTGACTCACTGGTGAACCCCAGTAACTCATACTGATATTGAAAGTAAACTACTAATGGAAACCCGGAGTCAAAAAGAGTTCATTTCAAACAACAACGTAAGTTAACCCCGAATAAACGAGTCGTAATATTAAAAAGTATCGAGCATTTCGAAAAATTGCTTCTACTCACAAAAGAAAAATTTAATATGAAACTAACAACGTGTTTTGAAAACTTAGTGTTCTTCTTTAGGTTGACATCTAAAAAATATACATATCTGTGAGCTTTAAGAATATCAGAATAAATTACTTGTAATTGAATACAATATATGAATGTTAAATTCCACTATTAAGGTTTTGAACAAGGGAATTAGTATGGAAAATGACTTCATTCTTCCTGAACCACTGTGTTCGAAACGCGTCGTTAATTTCATATTACTTTTTTTTTTTGTGTCGAGACGTAATTTTTAAAATCCCCCAATATGAGTAAATACGAAACTATAACAGATTACACAAGTAATGAATTAAAAAGATAGGTTAAATAACTACATGATTCTGTAACAAGAGGAATTAATAACTGGTATTCCGTATAAGTGATGATATTAACAGAGGAGTACATGTGAGGTAACGGTTAACTCGAATAAATGAAACTGAAACACAAGTATACTTAGTCACGGGTAATCCAAAACAATCTTTCATGTACCTTGTACATTCTTTCTTTCTTTTGTGCTTGTACATTCTTTTTTGTACATTGTACATTTCATGTACCAAATCATTGGGGTTCACTTCTTACAATTCTTTCATAAGGTTGATGAGAACAGCAGATTTTACGTTTGCTAAATGTAGAATTATCCTACTACATTATAATATAGAATTATTCATATCACATTATAATGCATAATTCATATAAAAGAAGTTTTATATGAATATGCCAGTATCTGCTTGGGATGAAGTGAGAGAAACGTAACAAAGAGGGGTGATTCCTATTAGTATATATTTTAAACAAGTTTTATTAATTTTAATTTTTTTCAATGATCAAACCACAATATGAAAGTGAAACAAGACTAGGATCTTCCAACCGTAACAAAGAGTCAAAGATCTTAATCATTTTGCCCTTTTCATATTGTAGTTTGATCATTAATTCTTATTTCACGTGTTTATGTGAAATCTTGTTAACGAGTAATAATATATATAAACATAACACTATTTTTCTTTTTTATAGGGGAAAAAGCCTGGTGGGGAGCACCCAGTGCTCTCAGTACGGCTACCCCAGTCTATAGCTTGGGCCTATGGTCCTCAATAAAGATTTATTTATTCATTCATTCATTCATTCTTTTTTATCGAGGTTTGGTCTAGCTTCAAACAATACTACACCTTTAAGCCGACGTTTCGTCTATATTTGAAGACATCTGTAGTAATAAAAATTAAAGTAAATTAAAAAAAATTTACTTTGAAATCCTTTCAAAAATTTAGTGTTAGCAACTAGATTTGCTGAACCAAACAAACTATTCCAGCTCATGTAGTCGGTCACTGCTGAATCTGAATAAACATGCATACATGTTCATAATGAGAGTTAGATATTGCTACGTTTTCGTAAGGGAAATTAAGTGAAAATATTAATTTACAGCATCACTGGTTTGTTTAAACTAGTGCATTGTAAACTCAGACTGTTAATCCCGAATAAACAAGCGATCTGTTACAAGTAGGGTTACCGTTAATCGAGAGGTTACTGTAACTGTTTGTTAAACCCGAATAAACAATGTTTTACAATGATGCGGGGCTGAGATGAGAACGGGCAGGCTAATACAATGCGGGCAGCTGGGCGAGTTGTGTTCAATAAGGCGAGAAGGTAGGTAACTGTAAGATAAAGACGGAATGGGCGGTCGTCACACCCTGCAGAGTGCACGGCCTACCCGCAATCACCACCTGCTTGCCTTATCGCACCCGGGTTCTGCTGATTCAGGCCAAACCCATACCATTTCCTTCCAATTAGTCCGCAAATATGAAATAGCTTTGCTTTGAAAACGTCCCCTATTGTCTTATCGTTTAACTTTACCTAACCGGAAATCGGTCGCTAGTCTAAACAATATATCAACTGTCCCGTTATGTTAGATAACCGAATGTAAAGATTTCAGTATTAGTAAAAAAAATTGTGTTACTGAATATACTCATATGGTATTTAATAATATATTCCTGAAACAAAATTAACCATAATTAGCTAATTCACAGAAGGGTTCGTGAAGATTTTGGTCATAAACATACAACTCCTGATTATAAGCCGACGTTTCGTCAAAAGTTGTTTGGCATTTTCAAGGCTAAAATAAAATATATGAGCCGCTTATTTTGAAAGTGGCCTAATTCCATTTATGTTAAAATCGAGATATTTAAGGGTTTGCGTTTTACAAAATTTAAAAATATTGTCATTTTATTTATCAACTAATTTTTGTTATAAAAAAACTTAGTAATTTTAAATAAATTTTGTACAATTTGCTGCAAAAGGTAAAGATAACGTAGAAATGTAATTATTTAAATAGCTAGCTAAATTTTTTTGGAAAATGGAATTAGGCCACTTTCAAAATAAACGGCTCATATTAACGACATAAGTAAAGCAAGACAAATACATCCACGAATACCAACCAACAGAAAACAAACCAAACAAACAAAAAATTCAGTAACAAGAGAACCACAAAAGGATCATAAATACCCAGTGTTATTATTCATTATTTAAAAACAGACATTTGTTGTTTAAACCTAATTAGTTATTATTAAATTAGGTTTTGGTGTTCTGAATAATTAATAATAACTAATTAGGTTTAAACAACAAATGTCTGTTTTTAAATAATGAATAATAACACTGGGTATTTTATGATCCTTTTGTGGTTCTCTTGTTACTGAATTTTTTGTTTGTTTGTTTTGTTTTCTGTTGGTTGGTATTCGTGGATGTATTTGTCTTGTTAAAACTTATGTCGTTAATAAATTGTTTTTTAGCCTTGAAAATGCGAAACAACTTTTGGCGAAACGTCGGCTTATAATCAGGAGTTGTATGTTTATGACCAAAATCGTCAAGAACCCCTTCTGTGAATTTGAAATATTAGTGGTCGAGAAGCTATATCAACATAATTAGCTAAGTTACCAATAGTTTCACCAAGCCTCCTGTTATTTGATAAGTCACCAATTTCTAAGAAGTACAAAACAGTAAAAAAAATTTTAATTTGTCGAATTTGTTGCTGATTTTGTAACTGCTACAGTTGTTCAAGAACATCATTACTGAGTAGATTCTTCATAGGGAAGTCTACATATTCCTTGCTGAAACATATTAGGGGAAGGCGGGACTTTAATAAGAAGGTGACATTGTACAGGCTCCAGACAGAAGGTTTGCGTCCCCCCACCAAAGTGCCTTCACCTTGTCTGTCTAGAAATTAACAAGTTTTTCCTCAGGATAATGAGAAGTATATTTCACTAATCACTAATATATTATCACTAATAATATATATCACTAATATAGACATATAGATTAGACCTTTGGCGTTTGTTGTAACAGATGTGTCGCACAGTCAAGCGAGGGTTCGCTACCTGGGATGTTTAGGGTTTTTTCATTACAAATTTTTTTTTTGTCTTTGTCATAAATAATCCTTCGAGCCTCTACTACCGAAGACATATAAGTCTTTGTGAGTTATCAGGTCATACCGCTTTATCTGTCGCACGGCATAGAAAACCCATCCTAGAGATCTACTTTCGGTATATCGCAGGTACAGTCCCTTTGCTCTTTCATGGATAAAGTCTCCTGATATGGCTGTACGGCTCATTCATGATGATATGCCTTATTCATGGTACAGTTGAAAGGCTCAGCCACTATAGTGCCTTTAGTACATGCACTATAGTGGCTGCACATGCGCAAGCCTTCAGTCCTACACAATGGTCACAACCAAAATATTTTCAAAATCAACCAAGATTTAAATCTCATATAATCAGCACAAGCACAAAGTAAGCTAATCACAAACAAATGCCCAAAATTATAACTTGGAACTGTTGATATTGTATTGCAACAGTATAATAGTTCAAATTGTAATAAAAAAACAATCAAATACGTCACATTAATATTTTAAATTTTTATTGTTCAAATATAACATTTTGTTAAAATTATCAAAAGTATAAAGTGATTCTCAAAAACTAAATATCAAATCAATCTATAATTCAAATTATCTGAGGCGGAATTCAAAATAACAGTAGCTAAAACCTGTGGAACAAAACCATCAAAGAGAGAAGTAAAACGTGGTATTTCAATCTGAATAGACAGGATTTTGATGATGAGCTTAAACATATTACTGGTATCCTCATATCTAGCTTTAAAACTAAAATATAAATATAGAACTATAAAAACTAACTTATAGTTTTGTTATGTTGGTGTGGCCGTTTTTATTTTATTGTTTAAACCGGTCCCCTAGTGAGTGATAACGTCAGCCGTTCATCGGCTTTTTGTTTGATCGGTGATTCTACAGATTTCACATTAGGAGTCCTAAATGTTTCGTAACTCAAGTACATTTCGAGTAGGGATCTTTAAAGAGGACCTGACATAGTACAAGCTCGGGAATGATGGCTTAACAGCCACTCCAAGGCACGATGTACTCAGATTTATTCTCCTCCCGCGTGAAAAAATCGAAGCCCACGTGGGGATCGAACCTAGGACTACCAGCCCAGAGGCGAGTAGGCTAACCACTGAGCTAACCTTGCCCCTGGAGTAACCGTTCGATTCAATTCAAAATAGAATGACAAAGATAAAGTTGAGAATGAAATTTAATATTAGCAATTATCAACAAGCATAGAAAGGTGAATAACGAGATTGGCTATAATAAATGAGTCACAATTTCCGACACTAGAGCAGCACTAAAAGGTGAAAGCCTTATAAGTGTGCGCGTTGGAAAACAAACCATACTTTATTACTCTAAACAACTCAAATCCTCAAATAACTGTTTTTTTTTAGGACTAGAGCGTATTGATTATTTCAGAACAATTTTAAAACTGTTTACCTCATACGTTGAATGCAGTTTATTCCATACTTTGTTCATCTTCAAGACCAATTCTTTCAAGAACTCTTAAAAATGGATTAAGTCATTAATTTAGTTGAACACTGTCCTCAACAAAAGGGGTAACGCATGAGTTTGGTGGAACCAGTTTACCCCTACATTTTATTTTACTCTATCCCTTTTTTTTTATTTATCCTATCCTGTCAAAGTATATTTCTGGCATGTTTTAATAACCATATACCCCCGTATTAAAGTATAGCACAGAAATATGAACAGACAAAACACTTGCTCTGTTCAGATTCGTTCATATAAAACAGCAACTCTTTCAAGAACTCGTAAAGATGGATGAAATATATGTGATACGCTACTGAGCTCTATCCTCAACTAAGAAGCAATAGGTTTTTAAATAATAATGTTAATGGCATTAGACCAGACAGGAATGAACACAGTTTGAATGAACATAATCGTATTAACAATATAATGCGATTTAAGCTTTAAATGAGGGACAGAAGTGAGGTGACCCTGTAGATATTTATAAGATATGGGAAGATAGACAAGGAAGCAAATGGTCCGAAGAAGGAAGCAGGCCTTATCTAATGTCCTCTGAATGAGGCCCGAGGAAACAGCCTGGTCAAGGTCACTTTCGACGGACGCGCCACTTTTTGCTGCCATATGTGGAGAATGGCGCGGATTCTACATTCCGCTAGGACCTACTCCCCATATGTCTGCATTTCACACTAATTCAGTCGCCATTTCAAACTGACCAATAATTAACCATCATATATTAGCGAAAACCAAACAAATTAACTCATTCAGGTTGTTGCGTTTATGGCGTGCTTAGTCTCCCTCTCTCTTTTCTCCTGAAGACGGGTTTTCCAAAATTTGAGATAGTAAGTGTGTTTCTTTCCTCTATATGTTACTGTTCTATGATGTCAAAAACATATATATGACATTACGAAACAGTCCAAAACGGACAGACAAATAACTGAAGAAAACAACATTAAGAACGAAAAAACTTAATGGATCAATATTTTGAACCGAAGTTCGTCATCAGGAAGAGCGTAGAAGGGAAGAAGAGGTACGTGCGTTCAAAACTGTGGTTGGAGGGCGACTTTTTCAGTTATATATATACAAAACTATAGTTTATCGGGACTCGATCGGTTCTTCAGGTCAAATTAAACTCTCATTGCCAACGTTTCGGTCTTTATTTAAAGTGATATTCCCTCAGAGTTATTATACTATTTGAACCATATATATGATTCGATCATACACCGAACTATAAATTTAGACAATGTTATATATGTTCGTCTAAACCAGTGTTTTCCAAACTTTTTCGAGTGACCGCCCCCTTGGGTCCATAAGCCTATAACTCAACACCCTTGAATAATAATCAGATTCCTAGACTAAATAACTAAATGAGTAACATTTTAATAATTAAATTAAAGTAATTACTAATCGAATATTTATTTAGAATCCAATAGATGTATTGTTTCATATCATATTTATGCAAAAGAATTAATACACAATAAAAGAAACTTAGGTGAGAATATACTTTTAACATAAAAATGAATTATCAAAACAAATAATTTTAAGAAACCGTTTCCTAGAAGTTTACTTGTAGTGTTTTCACTTAAATTTAGAAATTATATTGCATGAACATTTTTAATTTATGAAAATAGAATACCCGCTCCTTTTTGCATTACCGCCCCACAATATCAAAGCACCGCCCTCTTTGGGAAACACTGGTATAAACCAAAGAATGTAAATCAGAAATGAGATTATGACGTTTCAACGAAAGCGCTGATCTTCTTCAGAGTCACACTTGATCTGACGATGATCAGTTGAAAGATGTTAGTCCTATTTCTCAATTTCTTACCTGTTGTTTAGACGTGGATATTTGTTTTATGCGTTAACTGTGCAATTATAATGCATGAATATTCTCTATATGAAGTCAACGTTCTCAGAACAAAGTTGTGACGACATACGTTCTGAGAATCTTAATTTTAAACCACTTTTCCAATGAAGTGTTTGTTTCTTGGTTGGTTATGCAAATGGATTAACTGAGCGGGTTTAGAACAGGTATGACAAGGAGCAAAGAGAGACAGTTCCTGGCTTTCAAGGAGAGCTGGCCAAGAGTCGAGGGATTGCAGAACTGGGTGGGAAAAGCCAGTTTGCTGCCCAGCTACGCAGAAGGGAGAGAGTGGTGTAATCGTGTTTGAGTGCAGTGGCTAATGTAGTGGAGAGGGGCTGGTCAGGTATACCAGGCGGAGCCGGGCGTCGCACAACACCTGCACTTTAGTGATAATCACAAGCCTGTATCAGTCCAACTGTCGCAATGCCACATTTACTGTCTTACAGAGGTAAGATCGGGCCAACCAACAGGTAAAATCCTAGCCCGACCCGACCCAAGCCCGATATACCTGATATATACATAATATATATATAAACTAGAATTAAAAATAGAAAAGAAACACACACTAGCTAATTCGTGAAGAAATGCATCTGAACGTCAACTAGGCTGTAAGTATATTTCAGTCTATGTCCATCGTACATATAATATATTATATATACACTTTTGATGAAAATACGATCCGAAATGGACAAATACAGTTCAATGTACATAAAGAAACATAGAGAAATTAAAAACACAAACTTAAATCTTATTAATTAAAAAGACCCAACCTGAGACGGTCTCCAACCGTCTCTGAACCAGTGCGCTTGGTTTCCTCTCTTATCTCTCCTGAAGACGGTTCAACCGAAAATTAAAAAACTGTAAGTTTGTGTTTTTAATTTCTCTATGTTTTTTTATGTACATTGAACTATATATATATAAAACAAGATTTCACATAAACACGTGAAACAAAATCAATGATCAAACCACATTATGAAATGGAAAACAAGACTACAGATCTTTCAACCGTAACAAGCGGTCTTCGTCAGTTGTTTGACTTGACGAAGACCGCATGTTATGGTTGAAAGATCTTAGCCTTTTCCTTTCTTATGTGATTTGAAACTAATATACTTATATATCTATATTATATATAAATAAGTAACAAGCTGAGACGGTCAGTCCATCCGTCTACTGATACCATGTGCTAAGAAAGTTTCCATGTCCGCATTATTCTTCACTACTTGTGAATTAAAGAACCTTGAACTTAGGAAGTGTTTTCGAAGACTCGAGAAATTTCAAAAACAACTAGTGAAGAATAATGTGAAATATATATGATATATATATCAGCTACTACAATAGGGACTACTGATCTAACCGATGAAACGACGACAGTCGAAAAAAAAAAAAAAATAACAGATATGTCGAGTCTTTTTGTAGTGTATCGTTGTAAATTTGTTTTTTTCTCTTTCATGATGTTCATTATTATATATATATATTATTATTATATATTATATAATATATGAATATTATATATATTAATATTATATAATATATATATAATATAATATAATATTTTATATACATATATATTAATAATATATATATATTATCAATATATATATATATACCATGATAAAACGAAAAACGGTCCGTAGGACAGACTACACTTAAAATAAACTGTGACATATAGATAGAAACATAACAAAGACTCACTTTTCAATTACGTTTTACTTTTCAATAACGGTTTTACGGTCGTAATATTGAAAAATGAGTTTTTGTTATGTTTCTGTCCATGTATCACAGTTTATTTTAGGTATATATATAGGGTATAGATTGGAGTTTATTCTCCTACAGCCAGGCAAATGTCAGTCACCTGTTTTATCTAAATTATTTATTTTAGAACAATTATTCCTTAATTTAATATCCACACATCGTTTTAGTATACCTACTATGAGATTACACAACAGCAAAACTGATATGTCAGAACAAATGGCAACTGATTTTTGACTATTTCTGGGCCATTAGTCTTTTGAAAACAAGACCCAGGAAAAAACAATTGCATAAACTTAGTATCATATTTCCACTTCTTTTTTTTGGCTATAATTGGAACTGCAATGTATTTATGAAGAGTTCTGCTAGATCAAAAATATATATTTATTCCTACGAAATTTTCATATATCTGAGTTATATTCTTGTTCGTTATTTTAATACTGTCAACAGTTAGTATATCGGTATTCAGTTTAGAATACTTTCCAATACTTGTTCTTATTATCACTGGTTGGGTATAATTTACGATCTTTGATAGTATACAACCATGATAATGCTATTAACAACTTAATAACGCTAAACAATAATTATTAATGACATATACACATAAACACATTTGTGCAATGAAAGATAAAAGTTACTTCAAGGACTTTGCATCTATTACTCAAGGTAAATTAATCCATTACCTGATACAAGTGAAACACCTTGACCTCTGACCTCAGGAATGTGGAGAAACATCCACTGATGTCTTAAACAGACCTTGCACGCGTCCTAAGGAACCATCCCACTGTGTCAATGAAATTACCTGCAACAGAAACATTTACGATTATGGCAAAATAGTCCAAACTAGGCATGAACAATAAAAAATAATAAACAAATTTAATAACAAAATAGATTCATAAATTATATAATGATCTTTGTATTTGAGGTTATTTTTAACAAATTATTTTCTACTAATAAAGTGTTTTACCAAATTCAAGTATTTTAGGACACTACATATATACCTTCACGATTATATATAATCATAATTAAATGGACCTATCCAGCGGACTTTTAAATAAAAACGAACTAAAAAGAAGGTAGTTACAGATAGACAAAGGAATAACTCACTTCTATATTTATACTTTTATACTTCTATAGTTCTATATTTGTCGCCGCTCTACCTTCCTGTGGGAGTCTTTGCCTCCTGATGACAACGATGGTCGAAATATAGAAGTGAGTTATATACCCATGAGGACAACAACGCAGATTGTACAGAAAGAACATAAGAAAAAAGTATCTTCTTTATTCAACATTCGCCTTCATCAGGAGCACAAGTAGCTTGCCCAGCCGCCAGGTAGAAATTGACAATAAAAAAGTGCGCTAAAAATATATATGTATCAACAATTTACAAATATATTGACGGTTTGATTACTGGAATTAAATATAATCAGAATTCAGTTAGTTTCTACAATTTCAAATCGAACTCTCAATGGCAAAGTTTTCATTTTTATTTAACTACTTTTTCATAGGCATAAAAAAGAACTTATGACAAGGAAAAACTATTAAAATTTTATTGCTAGATACTACACTATTAACTAGATGCACTATTAACAGAAGTGTTAATAGGGAATTTTGTAATCAACAATGGGAACGCAAAATGAACTGTTTCGTTGAAATCTATAGTTCTACCTATTAAAATGATACGTTCACTAGGAAGTCAGCCTCTTTATAATAAATATTAAATGTAATAACAATTACAGGTTTTGATTACATAGAAGATGGTTGACTGAAAAGGTTTAAATATCTTCAAACACAAGCAATCATAGATGAAGTAAAAAAAAGGCTTTTAAAATTATTAAAAATTATATAAAAAATAATAAAAAGAAATATAAATATATAAATATAAAAAATATATAAATAAAAACCAATTAAAAAGAAGATAGCACACAGATAGACACAGGAATAACTCAATTCTATATTTCGACCATTGTCGTCATCAGGAGGCGAAGAGTTCCGCAGGAAGGTAGAGCGTACAGTATTTAATAGCCCATTAAACATAAAAAAATATATATAAATATGAGACTAGCTTTAAATTTGATTAACTCATATCTATAGAAGATATTCTAAATTCAGCTACCACTGAAGTCGTTAGAGTGTCAAAATATATGCGAATCTAGTTTAAATGGTTGAATTACTGAGGAGTATTTATTTTGTGTCTCTGACGGGAACCATTGCTGGTGTAATGATGCGTGTAACATTTTATTATTTAATATTGTCGTTTATAAGTTAATGTTTCTTGTTTTACAAGTTCATTTTGAAATTCGTTGCGCGAGTGAGACTGTAGGTGTAGAGGGTGTAGTTCGCTCTGTACCGTTTAAAGCGACGTTTTGAGCACGATGTTTCTAATTGCTACAGTTTGGGGGCTGAATGAAGCTCATGATCGGATATCCGCCCTACAAACCAAGACGAGAGCAGGTGTTTAAAAGCAGCTTAGTTCTAACTGGATAGTTCACTGTAAAAACTACTGCCAATGTCACATCATGTCACATCACAGTGTTTGTAGACTTTTCTACTGAAATGACAATATCTACCGAAAAGGAATAAAGAACAAATAAGATTGACTTTCAGTTGAAATTATTTCATTGATTCTAATCACGTGTATTTAGTGTACAGCAGGAGCTACACATTTTATGCATATCAGCTACTTATGAAATGAACAAGTCACAATAATCTACACACTGCATTTTTTTTTTAGAAATTATTGAGAATTCTTACAATTTATGATGATATATGTAATATTTCATAGTGAAAAAAAACCTTCTCTCTCATTTCAAATGAAAGTCATACATTTTTTTCTTCTTACCCGATTCAATCACCGCCCATCGACTTTCTTTATTAAAAAAAAATTAACAGTAAAAAGTAAGAGGCAACTTAATGACTAGCTTATTTGCTTCACTGCACTTAAGAGTCACTTTAGCTGCTGTACAATAACCTTATAAATCAGTGTTTCCCAAAGTGGGCGGTACCGCCCCCCTGGGGGCGTTGCTTTGATATCGGGGGGGAATGCAAATATAATTTCTAAATTTAAGTGAAAACACAACATGTAAACTTCTAGCAAATGGTTTCTTAAAATTATTGGTTTTGATAATTCATTTTTATGCTAAAATTATATTCTCACCTAAGTTTCTTTTATTGTGTATTAATTCTTTTGCATAAATATGCTAAGAAACAATACATCTATTGGATTCTAAATAAATATTCGATTAGTAATTATTTTAATTTAATTATTAAAATGTTACTCATTTGGTTATTTAGTCTAGGAATCTGATTTTTATTCAAGGGTGTTGAGTTATAGGTTTATGGACTCAAGGGGGCAGTCACTCGAAAAAGTTTGGGAAACACTGTTATAAATGATCAAACCACAATATGAAATGGCAAAACTAGACTCAGATCTTTCAACCGTAACAAGCGGTCTTCGTCAGTGTTAAAAATCCAACTGAAACTCTAGATGCAGAAAACATCTGTTGAGGGGTTGAAAAGAGTGGGAGGGAAGAGTGGTATTTTAAAAAGGGTGAAAGCGCAGGAAAGGACTAATGTCCAGAAAGGGATGTTTGGGGAAACAAAGGAGTACAGTAAGAAAGAGTAAAAAACTATCCGCTAGCTGTCAACCCTCTTAGAAGAGGCTATTGCCCTCGTAACGAAAGTATCAAGTTTGAAGAGACCGTTACTTATGTTTATAATATTTGGTATATTAAATTTAATTAGAGACGATTCAATAATATTTCTTAACAACATTGATTTTTCATAGGTAGTAATGACCTATGTATCAAAAGGATTATAATTCGTTTGGTAGGTCGTCCTGTATGAATGACGGGATGAATAATAGGCTTATGCTCATTTTTTTGTCACGCGATCTACCAATAATACCTGATGATTGACTGGTAGATAGCGATCGACGATTGAGCACGCTCGCTTTTGATCGACCATTCTGGCTTCTACACATCAAAATAAAGAAAAAAAAATAAAAAGAAAAACAAACTTCTCTATTTATTAGTGGATTTAATACTTCTTAACTTTTGTTTTTAATTTTTAAAATCCTTTGTAAGAGAAATCGTAAAATAATTTACTTAGTAGACGTTTCCATTGTAAGTGGTAGTTTGCCATCACAAAGACGATGGTTTAGTAAAAATGGGTAATTTTACATTGTGCTTGTCACGTATTTAAGGTAATTTCAGGAGGACTGGAAAGTTGGTAATAATTGAGCGAGTATGCGGAGGTTATTTATTGACAGGCAGAAAGGATTGACACGGGCTGCGGGCACGTTTGCTGATAATACCTGTTTTACAGTTAGCACTATCTCCAACAAATGACAACCCTGTCTCAACTATACACCACAATATAATAACAAATACCTAGAAAACTTATAAAAACATTTACACTTGTTTTCAATATTATATATAGTACTTCAAAGCACATAGAAAGACAAGGCAACTTTTGTCTTTGCAAAGAAAAAGACATAAAACACGGAAAAGAAGTAACAAAATTATTTAGAACGATTTTCGAACTGCATTCATCATCAGAGGAAGGTCAAAAGAACGTCGTTAAGCCTGGTCAGATTGTAGACTAGATTACCGTACATAAGTATAATTTTTCAAGGGTATGTAAATGTGACATAATACGTAAGTAGTTTTTCTGCTTAACAGATAACGAAATATGAATATGCAAATTTCAATAATAGACAAAATAACAAATATAAGAGAACAAAACCTTTCAAAATTAGAATGAACGGACGCATAGACACACATACACACACTCAATGTGTATTAAATGCATACATACTCATGTGTTTGTGTGAAATCTTGTTACATACATACAGATTCAATTAACTTTCATAGACATAATAAATTTGAAGAGGGAAAATTCAAAGATCTTTGACTAATAACGGACGTTATAGTTTTAATAGATATTTGACAGGTCTGCAACTTTCATAAATTGAAAAAACTTAATAATTTTACATATTTACAATGTCTTTACTTTGCCATTATAAATCAAATACAAATATATATATATAATAATTATTATATATAATAAATATATATAAATAACCAGTAGCACACTTTCCAAGGTAAAACTAATTTCCTTTTGTCTGATACTTTTAAATAGATGTGTACTCAACAACTCTGATTATAAAATAACCTTTTGTATGTATCTGTTGGTTTTAACAAAATTGTGTGTTATTTCTCTATGTGAGTTGTAGATTGTTTTGATAAATGTATTATAGTCTTACTCTAATTTTAGCCCTGAAGAAGATGTACAAATACATCGAAACGTCGGCCTAGGAAGGAGTTTATTTTCTTTTATTTGACCTAGCCCTCAATAACGAAACAGTGAATAGAATAGAAGAGGTCAATAACAATTTTTGAGTTTATATATATAAAGATATTTATATACATAAATCATATCAGTATGTATTTGTTTCTAACTTCTGTATATGGTCATAAACAAGACCATTTTCTCTATTAAACGGGAAATTAAGAGACTATTCTCTGTGACTTACATCCGTTACTAAGATCACCGCCTAAGATATATCGACAATTTTCTTATCTTGTATCTATATTGAATTACCCAGTCAGTTAGGTGTATGCAAGACTCTTAATGGAATTTAACGCCAAAGATAACGGTAAATGTGCCAAGTCTATTTAAATTACGCGTGAACAGGAAACAACTGAGACAGATTTGAAAAAAAAAATATTAAAAAGACTGGATCAAGATTACGGTAAGGGTGGTTGCAGTAAGATATTAAATTCATACGATAAGACTGACTTATTTACCCAAGGATGTAGAGATCCGTCCTGCGACCTAAAATGCTAAAACAGTTTCCATATTCTCGTAATGCTGGAAAGGAAACACCCATCAAAAAGATCCGCTTTAAAGACAATAATTACTAGCTTCTTTGGACATTTTTATTCATAATTGCAGAAATCTAAAATACAGAAAATAAAAGTATATTTTGATTCATTGCTAATAGAAATACAGTTTAAATGAGATTGAAAGAAGTTTCTTTTCAATATTAGTTGTTTTGATGAAAGAAGCAGAATTGCCCGCCTTAGCTCGTAATCGTAAGCTGTATGTACGAGGTACATAAATATGTAGAGGTATGGTACGCTGTTTATACGAGGTACATAAATATGTAGAGTTATGGTACGCTGTATTTACAAGGTTCATAAATATGTAGAGGTATGGTACGATGTATGTACGAGATACATAAATATGTAGAGGTATAGTACGCTGTATGTACGAGGTACATAAATATGTAGAGGTATGGTACGCTGTATGTACGAGGTACATAAATATGTAGAGGTATGGTACGCTGTATGTACGAGGTACATAAAAATGTAGAGGTATGGTACGCTGTATGTACGAGGTACATAAATACGTAGAGGTATGGTACGCTGTATGTAAGAGGTACATAAATACGTAGAGGTATGGTACGCTGTATGTACGAGGTACATAAATATGTAGAGGTATGGTACGCTGTATGTAAGAGGTACATAAATACGTAGAGGTATGGTACGCTGTATGTACGAGGTACATAAATATGTAGAGGTATGGTACGCTGTATGTACGAGGTACATAAATATGTAGAGGTATGGTACGCTGTATGTACGAGGTACATAAATATGTAGAGGTATGATACGCTGTATGTACGAGGTACATAAAAATGTAGAGGTATGGTACGCTGTATGTACGAGGTACATAAATACGTAGAGGTATGGTACGCTGTATGTACGAGGTACATAAATATGTAGAGGTATGGTACGCTGTATGTACGAGGTACATAAAAATGTAGAGGTATGTACGCTGTATGTACGAGGTACATAAATATGTAGAGGTATGGTACGTTGTATGCACGAGGTACATAAATATGTAGAGGTATGGTACGCTGTATGTACGAGGTACATAAAAATGTAGAGGTATGATACGCTGTATGTACAAGGTACATAAAAATGTAGAGGTATGGTACGCTGTATGTACGAGGTACATAAATACGTAGAGGTATGGTACGCTGTACCTTACCTCTACAGGTTACGGGCGTGTATAATAATTACGGGTAATATGTATGATAGCTTTTGCTCAACGAGTATGTTTATGATGAAACGATTGGTTCTAACTTTAGAACATATCGTTTGTAAAGTTATGTAGGTTATGAGTTAAAACTTACTGTTTTTAGCTCCACAACTCGTTGTAAGCCTTGATAATGAAAATATGAATTCTTTTAATGCAGAGTTGAGTGTTTTGAGCCCATAACCCTCACCGTCCAGCAACACTAGCTGTGTATAGTGTGTTAAGCTTTTACTGGTCCATAATAGGAGATGAACTTGTTAAATCAGGATGAGTCTTATGTTTTAATAGCATATCTAATAATTTCTGCAATTCTAAAAACATTTATGAAGAATCAGGAAAAATGTATAATAAAAACGTCCTAGACTTGTTATGACAATTTTAATATGATGTACAAGAAGTTAATTAATTACTTCAAAGATAATTTCATTAATTTTAAAGTCAAAAATAATCTCAATGAGTTTGCATATTAAGCCACATACATAGGCCACATATATACTTTGTGGATTCGGCCTATTATTTAAGTGTAAGGGAGGCTTTAGCATCTTCAATTATTCCAAACACAAAAGTTATTTGTAAATTTTTTGAAAAAGGTGAAGAAAAGGGATTATTCAGTGGACAAGATTCAACTTTATCAGCTTGGAAAGTTTCAGTCAGCTCTAGATTTCTCATATATATATATATATTAGTATTAAAATCATAGTAATCCGTCTTACCTCGTACCTTGATTACGATATTAAGACGGATTACTATGATTTTAATACTAATGATACTAACCTCTGTGGTAATGACAAAATGCATGAATATATATATATATATATATATATATATATTAACAAAAATATGATTATGTTAACATATTTAGACCTGCAATAAAATCAACTTTTCTGAACGATGAGCAAGACAACTAGCATGAAAAGTTACACCATTGGTTATTTGAAGACATAAATTCAATAAATTTAAATAAAACCATCTTATTGTCTACTTCAGATTCGTCACATTCAGATCTTTCTGCAGATGAAAAAGTAGACACTGAGGATGAAAACACGGACTTTATTTTATATAATAATGTAGTATATATTATTGTTTTTACGATGTTTATTTTAACTTGCACATAACTTTTCTATACATTTGTTGAGAAAATTTATTCAGATTGATTTTAATACAAATTTTTAATAATTTATTATCTGAGTCAGGCAATTTCAGGATAAATACTTTAGCTTCAACCAATTCTTGCAAGAATGACAAAAAAAAACTCAGGAAAAACATCAAAACTTAGGTTTTCTACTTTAATGACTAATCATGATGAAAATGAGAGATTATTGGAATATGAAATAAAGTTTGAAATAACCATGTATTATAATCAAAGTTAGATGATTGGACAGGCGAAGATCCTCTTCGTTGGTGGTGTTGCAACCAGAGAATTTTCTAGTTTTGTCAGCTGTGTCAAAGAAGTGCTTGTGCGACCCCCACGTCATACAAGTACTTTCAGTGAATGAAATTAGTGTAGGAGGAACTTTTTACACACCAAAACGAAATATAATGACCGCAGATACAGGAGAAATACTCATGTTTCTTCATCATAATTTATTAATGATAGGGTTCAATTATAGATAAGAAGTCAAATCAGAGATGCCACGAAGATCCTAGTAATCCTGTCTCTCTTAAAAACACACATTTTACATACTTTCTTTACTGAGTCAAGCAATTTCAGGGTAATAAATGTATAAGACTAATTCTACAGATGAAGGAAAGTTTTTTAAAACATAGTTGGTAGTTACTAGTTGCATAATTTATTACAATGTTTACTTTCCATTACATTCTCTATTAATAAGTAATTTGTTTTGGTTTAGTTCATTCACAAATAGTACTAAGAAATTTGATCTGTAGCTTTTTTATATCATTAAACACATTTAATTTAATTAAATCCTAACTTTTTTTTACCATAAAGTGGAAAATCTTTTAAATAAAATTACAGAATACCTTGAATATTAATGAAAGTGTACCATTAACCAAAGGTATAAGCATTAACCCAGTTAAGAAAGTGGTGGTTATTCTAACTTACTAATTATTTTTCTTGACTCTTATAGAGAACTTTTATTCAGATTGATTTTGATAATAATTTCCTAGAATATTCTGGCTTCTCACTATTCATATCTTTGTTTAACTGCATCTAGTTTCATCATAAATTGTCTGATATTTGTTATACATTGAACAAATAAGGCTAACACAAAAATTAATTAAAAAATTAATTAATTCATTAATTAGTTGTTGAGCCTATACAGGTAGAACCTAAGCAGGAATCAGAATCTTTAAACGACATTTAAATGTTGGGAATCGTCCCAACACTAATAATAATATACATTTAATTCAAAAGGCTCAAGACTGTGTGCTTATAGATGCTTGGCTTATGTCTGGGCGTCATGTGATGATTTGTTCTTTTTGAAGTTGTGTAATATTGTTTATGAAGCGCTGTTTGTAGAGACCTACCATAGTTAGTGGTCACCGATCAAAAGTTCACATTAGCTAAAGAAATGTTTATTTTTGAATATAAGGGATAAGTAAAAGCGCCAGTTGTAGCTTGAATCCCGCCATGTAAATTAATTTAAGCAAAAAAAGTGGAAGAATTAGGGATGTAAAGTAATGCACCTAGTTGTGCATGACCAGCTGACCCTGATATACATTTGCCACAGGCATGGTGTGATCGACCCGTAATGTTTGTTCTATTCAGAAGTCTGGCAGATTTAAAATCTCTTAAAGATTTGCATTGCTCTACAAACAGGAAATCACCTTACGAGGTAAGACGTTAGAAATTTTTGGTTTCTCAAATTATTTTGTTTGATACCTTGAAGAAATTGTTCGATTAAGTCGACATTTCAATTCTGGCATGATAATACATTTCCTGTGGGAGATCATAATAAGTTTGACTAGTTTGAACCCATGTCAGGAGTCAGGGTTGATTTTAGTAGTCGTTGCTAACTGTCCTTATTCCCAGGAAAAAAAGTTCAACATTTAAAACATTCCCACATTTTTCACCAACTTTGTACCAACTCTATAATATTATTTGCATCATCGTAGGACCTTTAACGATGTCAGGTAAACTGAAAATCCCTACTCTCAAATGAATGAAAATACAGAAATAATTATAACCAGAAATTTAAATCAACCTGCTGGCTACGCATTTTTGTTCTCAGAACCTATACAATAACAGATACTCCGAAGTTCGTGCTTGGAAATTTTTGAAATTCATAGCTCTCAATCTAGAATCAACCTATGTGTTTCGTAATGTTGATCACAAGCATGTAAATATCAGGTAGTTGTTAAAGTTTCCAAATCTAAATAATTTTAATATAGCCAAATTAGAACTCTGGATGCAGAATCAACTGAGCAATTTCCCCATGTTTGTACAAATTTAGATACTAATTTAAAGTTCTCTCTCTTATATAATCTTTAGATTAGTAATCTAATACTAATAATACTAATCTAATACTAATACTAATACTATAATCTCCAATATAGTAAAATCAAACTCTCAGAGTAGCTTAAATTAACTCCTTGTTTTGTAAATTTTGTCCCTAGTCGATATAATGACAGACACTTAAATATTTTTACCGTAAAATAACTCATTGTAGGGTAAAAAGCTAATGAAATGGTCTCCAGATATAAAAATGTAATGGTATAAACAACGCGTTTCGAACACGTTGTTCGAACCACACCACAGACACTCACCCTTAGTTAATGACTGAGGAAGAACACTACGTGTTCGAAACGCGTTGTTAATACCATTAAATTTTTATATGTGGAGACCATTTTATTAGATTTTTACCCTACAATGTGTAAATACCACATAATAACTGATTGCACAATGTTAGAATGTAAACTAACTTTGACTACGACAAATTTGTAATTCTTGTGGTACAGCCAAATCAGCAGGTCAATATCAGATGTGTGTTACAAAAAAACATTGAATATGACAACACTGATACGTTTTTATGTAGAATCAATCAAGTTTAGAATGACAGGGTTGTTTGATAACCTCAGCGCTAGATCAGTAATTTCCCTACCCCACTGCTGCTAGTACTGGTTTTTTCTACCTTGTACACCTGTACACATTAACCAGTAATATTTATATATAAAAAAAACTGGGGCAAAACAGAAATGATCCTCTGTAGAATAGGCTTTGACAGGGTTTCTTGGGCAATTGAAGAGCATTACGTGCTCAGGGGAATAGCTGTTTTGACGCGACACCTTTCACAAGACCTACTACCTGCTTCTCTACGGACCAACCCATATTATTATATAATCAGTTACTGAAGTGACAAGTGAACCCTGGTGGACAACATGCGGTTTTACAAAGAGCCTTTTTAATTAATCCCCGAGAAACATGACACAATGGACCGCGGATATGGTATCATCGCGCCACTTCCCCTTATGAAAGACAAGCTTCATTAATGGACACAAAAACAATCACGTGTTCAGCGTGCCAAGCCAAGTAATTAAAGGTAAAGCAGCCTTTAAAATCCACTGATTCCATAATGCTAAAGACATACACAATCTTTAAATAACATGAAAACGACCACACACGTATATATGTATATATACTATATATATATCAATGATCAAACCACAATAAGAAATGGAAAACAAGACTAAGATCTTTCAACCGTAACAAGCGGTCTTCGTCAGAGTCAAAAACCCAACTGACGGGTTTTTGACTCTGACGAAGACCGCTTGTAACGGTTGAAAGATCTTATTCTTGTTTTCCCATTTCATATTGTGGTTTGATCATTGATTGTATTTTACGTGTTTATGAGAAATCTTTATATATATATACATATAGTAGCAGTTTGATTCTCGACGTGAGTACTTCACACTTCTTCCTGATGACGACGGATGTCGAAATATCGAAGTGAGTTCTGTAGTGACTTTCTCTGTTCTTTCCTATTTGTTAAAGTTTATAAATATATTATCAAACCACTATATGAAATGGGAAAACAAGACTAAGATCTTTCAACCGTAAAAAGCGGTTTTCGTCAGAGTTAAAAACCCAACTGAAACAGTAGATGCAGAAAACATCTGGTGAGGGGTTGAGAGAGTGGGAGGGAATAGTGGTATTTTAAAAGGGTGAAAGTGCAGGAAAAGACAAATGTCCAGAAAGGGATGTTTGGGGAAACAAAGGAGTACAGTAAGAAAGAGTAAAAAACTATCCGCTAGCTGTCAACCCTCTTGTAAAAGGCTATTGCCCTAGGAACGAAATATCAAGTTTGAAGAGACCGTTACTAATGTTTATAATATTTGATCTATTATATTTAATTAGAGATTATTCAATAATATTTCTTAACAAAATTTATTTTTCATAGATAATAAATTTAGCTCCTGTCCAATCAATATGATGATTTTCATTGTTTATATGCAAGATAAAAATGCAGGATAATTACCCATTACGTTTGATTGTGAGCTCGGTTGGTTCAGCCTTCTCCAAATGGTTATTAAGTGTTTTAAGCCCATTAATTGGAAAAATTTCAGGCTGCCATACATTGATCTAATTAGAAAATTAAAAAGCGTCAACATGAATAAAAATTATAGATTGATCAGTTTCGATGTGAAGTCTCTTTTTACCGATGTACCTGTAACTGATCTTTTGAGTTTACTCCAGGAGGAATTAGTTAATTATTCCCTTCCCCTTCCTTCTAACATTATAATAGAGTTAATTAAGTTATATTTAGTAGATTGTCATTTTCAGTTTGAAAATAATTTTTGTATTTATTTTCAAATAAAAATTTGGGCTTGCAATGGGTAACTGCTCCTGAGTAATTTATTCATGGAATTTTTTGAAACTAAAATGTTAAGCTCAATATTGCCTAGACATGTTAAATGGTATAGATATGTTGACGATATACTTTGCATCTGTCCTAATTCTATAAATAAAGATGCTTTTCTAATAACATCAAACTCATTAGTGCCGACAATCCGACAATAAGAAGTAAGTGGTAATTTGCCTTTCTTAGATGTCCTGATCCATTGGTTACCTAAAGAGTTACGCTTTAGGGTATATAGAAAACCTACGAATGTACTTGCATATGTTCTCTTTTATTCTTCCCATCCAAAAAATGTTCAAATTTATTTTTTTAGATATATGTTTTTGAGCGCGTTAAGAGAAATGAAATTAACATTAGGTCTATTGCCCTATCATTAAAATATTCCTCCTCTTATATCGATTTAGCTTAAAGCGTTTCCTAAAACACCTAAGAGGGGTGACTTGGTTGGTTCACATGGAAACACATACACAAGGGTGTTTTGCCGGGCTGCAATCAATACAACAACTCACGCTGGCTCTATCACAGATGCTTTTCAAAGTATTTCCTTCCAATTATGATAATTTTAGCCATTTGTCACAAAAATATGCCTTTCCGCCTATTCTCTAATTATTTATTTAGCCTGATTACAAGTAATGCTATCAACATACCAATAAATGCATAATAGTAATAATAAATAATACCAATTTATCCAAACTACTTACAATCTCGTAATTAGTTAAATTTCTCGGCCTATTTGAAGAACTCATTCCCAAAGGAACAAAAGTTACAAAAATTTGGTAGAAAATAACTAAACACCTTTTTCTCTATGTATTTAGACTAATATTCTAGAAAAATCACCCTTTTGGATGATTGAATAGATTCAGTTTTATATATATTGACATTGTAAAGGCACGGGATTATTTTTATGGACATAAAGAGACCTCTACGTTATCCATACACATAGAGCACACTGAGAGAAATAGTGATATATATGGTAACTGATATGAAACAAAATCGTGTATACGTCATCCTTACTTTAGAGCACACAAGTATAATATATGAGTGAAAAATACATTTCTAAGTAGGGCGGCTCGAGTAACATCAGAAAATATATGGTTATGTGACCCTATCCATACAACTTGACAGACAGGTGCTGGTTCTGTATATATATATATAATAATTTGCGGCCAGTTCGAACCGAACACTATTTCTTTTTTTTTTTAATAGTATCATATTAAGAATTTTTTTTTATTCTGGCATATAAAGAAGAGCAATAGTTCTCAAAAGTAAATCTAAATACTAATTTCTATGGTGAATTGAATGCTTCAAACAACATTCTAAGCCAGTAAGTAGAATGTGCGCATAGTTTTTACATCTGTGTTCTTAAATGTCGATTTAGTTTTTTTCCTTCGAAGTAATTGTCCATATAAGAACTTTGTAAGACTTGAGAAATAATAGCCGAAGTGTAAGTGGACTTGACTACTAACAGAGTACCCACCCCTATACGATGGTCTTTTTTTTGACTACAATGGGATGATGATGTATCTGGTCTTGTTTCAAAACACAGAATTAATAAATAGAGTCACATTACTATATATTAGAAGAAAGCATATGAGGGAATAAGAACGTAAAAGTGAAACCAAAAACTTGAACTATTTAGTAAATAAAATATAAATCCATCAGAATTATCTATAAGCATAACCAGCTGACTACACGTGACCTCTTTTTATAACATACGATTGACAAAAAAAAAAATTAAAGTCGACCAAATTGATGAATCTCGTAAACCTGTTTGAGGAGAAAACTCGACATAATATCCTTGAAAAGTTGCGAAAGATATATACGATAAACGACCTTCTCTGGAATAATAGATTGGCTCATTAAAGGTTTGAACAAATCAGGCGCAACGGTTGTTTGAAAAGACAAAGCAAGGTGAATGATGACGAATAAGTTTGATGGATGAATTGCATGGTGAAAAGGATGTGAAGGAAGGAAGAAAGTGAAACCCTAAGGCTGTTCTCACATTGCCTGTCTAATGAAGTTGTCAAAACGCCACAGTTATGCTTAACCGAACTCGTATAGCAAGGGGGGGGGGGGAGGCGGCACGTGCCAGGGGGCGACATTTTGAGGGAGTAAAAACTGAAAGTAATACAAAGCTAACAAAAAAAATATGAACTTTTATACCAAAATGAGTTTTTAAGGTCGCAACTGTTTTATGTATATAATCGTAATTAGTTAAATTTCTCGGCCTATTTGAAGAACTCAACCCCAAAGGAACAAAAGTTACAAAAATTTGGTAGAAAATAACAATAATGGTAATGTTTTTAAATAATAATAATGTTTTTAAATAAACTTTTCAACTGTTATATTTGCAAATTAAAAATAAATTTATTTTAAATTTTTTAAAACTAGTTTTTTAATGGGATTGAAAATGTATTATTTTTTTTGCGTATCCAGTTAATTTAATTTAAATTATTTTTATGATTTGAATTTGTGTTTTGAAAAACAAAAATTGTTTTTGTTCTTCTTGAAAAAAAAAATTTTTTGAAAAACGTTTTTGTTTTGGAATGGAATGGAAGGGATTACTCCCAATTTACAGATTTCAGGGGTAGCCGTACGGAGGATACTTAAGTGTCCTCCACCGGGCTTTTCCCCCTATTGTACAAGGTATCTTACAAACTAATAGCTTAATCCTAAGTCTTATGCTTATTAATTTTTCTATTTTTTTTTTTTTTTTTGACGACTATATATATATGAGTATTGTCATAAAATGTAAGTCTGGGATCAATGAAAGCAGTCTAAAATTTGATCCTTGATTGTAATTCTGTGAAAATAAATCTTTTCAGGACGTTCTAGGAATGGCAAATAATACGACCACTCCGGGTGGCAAAAATAGTTACGCTACTGGTTAAACGACTGCAACGCTAATCACCAGTGTGTGTCAACACAGGCATATATCTAAAGAAGCCAATCTGATGAACACAACACAGTTTCAAATTAATCAAAAAGGTCAATCAAATGATGCGTTTTAACCCTAGATGACATTTCTGACTTTACATTTATTCCTTTCTTTGATTTCAACTCCCACAATTATACTTTCTTCTAGACTGTTATTCTAAAGGGCGGAATGTATGGCTCATTTGTTATTTGGCTCCCATTTCACTCATAGGCGATCAATACTTACGGCTTGCTTCTGTAAGAGGAGCCCCACATTTTACCTCATTCAGGTTATATATTACAGAAGGCATAGTCAACGTTCAAGCTTGCTTCAGAAGTAATCACGCTACCTCAAGCTTTTTTTTTAAAAAAACAAAAAAATTTGAAATAAAGGAAATCGCACATGGAATAACAAATTTGTGAAGTCTAGATAACAAATTCAGTTTGGTGAAGTAAATTATGTGTTTTTAATTCCATTTAAATATGAAAATTGCAATAAATTTTAATTAATTTATTAATAATTAGTTTAATTCAGAAAATATAATTTATTTTGGTCAGTTTAAAAGGTCTATTTGTGAAATATATTTTATTAACGTAATGCATTTCACAAGTAAGAAAGGAAATTATCATCTCAAGTAATCCTCTTGCCCTCTCCCTTCCGATCACATAAAACTATTATCACAGTTTGCTGGTGCTAAAAGAATTTAAAATCCAATGTTTACATTTTTTAATCATCATTTCAGATATATAAGTGAAGTATTTGTTGAAAAGTACAATGAATGACGTTTTTCTTTTATACATAAGTTTTGCTGAAAACAAATGAATTCATCTCTTAATGAAAACCGCGTAGTCATTATGATTCAACATATACATATCTCTACTTTTTCTCTTTCTTTAGACAGTCTCTAACTCGCTCACTCACTCTCTCTCTCCCTCACTCATACTCTCTCCCTCACTCCTACTCTCTCCCTCACTCTCTCTCTCTTTCTTACTCTCTCTTTTTCTCCCTCACTCTCTCTCCTTCTCCATCACACTCTCTCTCTTTCTCCTCACTCTCTCTCCCTCACTCATACTCTCTCTCTTTCTCCCTCTCTCTCTCCCTCCTTCTCCCTCACTCTCTCTCCCTCTCTCTCTCCCTCACTCATACTCTCTCTCTCCCTCCTTCTCCCTCACTCTCTCTCCCTCTCTCTCTCCCTCACTCATACTCTCTCCCTCACTCCTACTCTCTCCCTCACTCTCTCTCTCTTTCTTACTCTCTCTTTTTCTCCCTCACTCTCTCTCCTTCTCCATCACACTCTCTCTCTTTCTCCTCACTCTCTCTCCCTCACTCATACTCTCTCTCTTTCTCACTCTCTCTCTTTCTCCCTCTCTCTCTCCCTCACTCATACTCTCTCTCTCTCCCTCCTTCTCCCTCACTCTCTCCCTCTCTCTCCCCTCACTCATACTCTCTCTCTCTCCTCACTCATACTCTCTCTCTCTCCTCACTCTAATTTACGATGAACTATACTACAGCTGTTCTACAATAATTACAGCTGCTCCAGTACCTTATAAGACCACAAGTTCCTAAAAGTGCAAAACTAACTTGTTTTTCAACATGATTTCTCAATAGCAGAGTTGCATTATACGTCACACACCCACACGTATCCTCACACAACATACATCTACTTACAATACAATATGACTTATAGAATCCTAAAAAAAAATTAAAACCTATTAATAAGAATGATGTAGATTCTTTTTACAATTGAATTTATTTCAAATTTAAACAAAATAAATTATAATTACACATGTACGTGCTTTGCTATAAGGAAGTTCACATATTTCTGTAAATTGAAAAGTAAATGAAATGAACGAAATAGTGGAATCACTGGAAAAGAAACTGTTTGGTCTTTGAACTGCAAGGTCAGTTCAAAACAACTGCTTCCTGTTTCACCTATTTTATATGTCAAATGTGTCAAGATAAATTTAAACTTTTAAATTGTTTAAACCATATTCTCTTGATAAAACTTATTGATTTTTTTATTTTATTTTTTTTTTAAATTTCTTTATATTTTAATAATTTATTTGTATCGTAATATACATTTGTTGCACAACTGCCTTTTAAAGTACATAGAATTCCCTTACGTGGGTGGCTGCATTTTTTTTTTTTTTTTTTTTTTTGGCTGAGGGGGCGATATGTAAATTATGATTTTGATGAAAGAAGTCTGAGGAAAACTAACTTCAGTCATTAGAATTCAATAGCCTTAATAAGTGACGAGTAGGTGTATATATATTATTATATAGTAAATATAATAATATATTATTTGTTATCCGTTTTACAAAGGAGTAGAGGATTTCTTGGTAGTACGAGCAGCTGAAGACAGCAGAAACATGTGTTCATTTAGCATATCGATTGGTAACTTACTATATTCTGTAGGTGTTATGGCCGGAAGGCTAGGGAGCACAGCGATCAAAACAGGATACAGTAACAAGATCGTTTTTCCGGAAACTTGAGAAACTTATGAAAAAGCAAGTTTCAGCTAAATATGGTCAAATTTTTAACAATGTATTATATAGTAGTAAACAATGAAGTTTACTATTAGCGAAATAGTCAAAAGAGCGAGGATTTTGCAGAAAAATAAAACCACTAATTTCAATTTTTGAAAAAAACGGTTGCACCGGAAAACAGTGGGTTGGAAGGGACTTTTATTCTGACTATGAGATTAACTCTTTCTAGGAGATTCTATTAAGTAGATAAAAACTAAAAGTTAAAATGAATTAGGAAAGCTGAAGGAGTGATGAGCATTAGCTGACCTTGTTTTTGTCGGTGACGAGGCGAATGGTGGAGCCGGTAGGAGTGGTGTCCTGAGCCATAGCGAGAAGACGATCGCGTACAGACACGCAGAGCGCTGCACCACCACTAACAATGAATACAAGTCCAGCACTGAGGCACGACTGGCAGTCGGCCGGAGAGGCGCCGACCGCAGCGCACTCTTTCCTGTTTGTATTCACCTGTCGTTGAAGCGTCACCGCTACTAACGAACCAGTACCTGCAGCTAACACACACTGATTAAGTCACTTGCCTTTTCACGCTGGCACTAGATTAATAGCATGTTTACACATTAAAATCAAACTGTTTTCAAAGGAAATAACTTAGCCTTTGAGTCTATCTATATAAATAAAAGAATGATTTTGTCTGTACATTGCTTAGAAACTAACTCATTTCAAGTTTTCTTGACGTTTCATACATTGGAGAAACCGAATCCAACCTTAGAAAAATTTATGTCGCTTTGTCCGCAAAATTTTGTCACAAGTAAACTCAGCCACAATAAGACATATCAAGCTGAAACTTTGGCAGTAGATTTGTGTAGGTCTAACTTAAAATATAGGCTCTGAATTGATTGGAAATTCAAAGTAGAAGTGAAATTATGGACGTTTAAAGTAAAAACGTTTGTCACAAGTTAACTCAGCCACAATGGGACATAGCGAGCTGAAACTTTGACACTATGTTTATGTACGCCTAACTTAAAATATAGGCTCTGAATAGATTGTTAATTCAGTGCAGAAGCGAGGTTATGGACCTTTAAGCTGTATTTTACTAACTTCACAGTGTTTATTTTGAAAATATACAGGTGTAGCAAGTAGGTATTGTTAGTTGACTTTAATTTCATTTGCTTATATGAATATATTGCGTATTTGAGATCATTGAAAAGGTGTTTCCCAGAGTTGAAGATGCACTGTCTATTCAGAATAAATAGCTTTGGAACGAACAACTCTCAACCTTAATTATGAACAGGTAGGAAAAATTTACAACAAGTTCTTACGCAATATCAATCTGAAGAAAGAACGTACAAGTCAGTAAAGAGAGTGATTAGTGATAAAAGGAATCAGTTCATTATCCAACTGACTGCTCCTAGACTGCCTGTTCTTGAGTTAAAACTTAAAGTAGGGGCACCAATCATGCTGCTATTTAGTACCAGTAACAAATTTCATGTTACGAAACATCAGTGCCCCAAAACTGTGCAACGAGACACGACTCTGAGTTCGTGCTCTGCACAGATATGCCATAGAGGCGGACATCATGACTGGGAGTGGTATTGGGGAGTCTGTGTGTATACCACGCGTACCATTGATTACGAGCCACTATTTGTTTCCGTTTAAGCAATTGCAAAGTCCCGTCAGAGTCTATTTCGCAATGACGTTACCTAAGTCGCAAGGGGAAACTTTATCTAACGCAGGAATTCAAGTTAGCGAGACCAAATTTTTCTCACATGATCAACTGTAGTTTACTTGCTCAAGAGTCAGAGGGTCCACCTGTTTGTTCTTCCATGAACCTGAAGGACAGACAGCTAATGTGGTGTATACAGAGGCATTTGTTTAACACTGTACTAATAATGGTATTTTCTACTATTCTATAATTTCTAATGGCATTTTGCAATACCAAGTACGAGTATAATAGAATTTTTGATTCCGTCAAAGACGGGAACGTTTGCTAGTTGTTAAATAAAATGATCAGCACTAAAACAATACCAACCCAATGGCTGCACTCTAATATAATTCTATTAGTTAAAGAGTCTAACAAAAAATTACCGCCCACTCAGCCTGATTTTAATGTAGGCAAAATATTCACTATATGGATTAACTAATATTATAAAATAATTAAATGAAACAGTTCAGCGGACTTTTAAATAAAAACCAATTAAAAAGAAGATAGCACACAGATAGACACAGGAATAACTCACTTCTATATTTCGACCATCGTCGTCATCAGGAGGCGAAGAGTCCCGCAGGAAGGTAGAGCGGCTCTATATATATATATATATATATATATATATTATATAACAAATTTAAGAATATATCAAACGTTTGATAGAATAAGTGTATTATTTAATCGCCGCTCTGCCTTCCTTCGGGACTCTTCACCTCCTGATGACGACGATGGTCGAAATATAGAAGTGAGTTATTCCTGTGTCTATCTGTGTGCTATCTTCTTTTTTATTGGTTTTTATCTGATATTATATTATTAATTCAACTATCTGAATAAGCGGGATTTGGGCCTGGCTACTCTTGTGTGACCATATTCATACTTTAAATCAACTAATACAAAAACGTAACGAATGCTAAACGAATTGCTATTTAGCATTCATAGATTTCACTAAGGCCTTTGATACCGTTAAACAGGAGTACATGCTAGAAGGTCTTCTAGTGCAAGGTATTCACCCAACACTCGTTTTTTATTTATTTTATCTACAAAAACAGTGGGTCCAGGATATCATTGGAAAATTATAAATTTACTTTCATATCAAGAGGTAGGGCGACCCTTTAACAATAGATTTATTCAACAACGTTCTGGAGCAAGATTTTAAAGAAATAAAATGGAATCAAAAGGGCATCAGGATGTATGGTGTATTTTTAAGAGAATTGAGATTTGCTGATGATGTAGTCCTAATAGCCTCAAACGTAGGAGACCTAGAAAAAATAATAAGCGGCCTACAAGTTACCATAGTTACTGAATGGTGTCCTAGAGAAGCTAGAAGAAAAGTGGGAAGACAAAGAAGAAGATAGGAAGATGAATTTAAAGAAACAGCGAGACCAATGTGGTGCAGAGTCCTCGAGAAAGGAGAAAATGGATGGAGTTGGGAGAGCCTACGTCCTAAAGTGGGCCTAGTTTCAAATTGGAAAAAAAAAATGTTCTTTTTATAAACAAATTCAATTATGTTTTGTGAACTAAGATAGCTATTATTATTATTACATATAATGATGCGTGTACACTGCATCTTAAGTACTTAACCCTCAGCGGGAGGTCACTTATTTAAAGACGGATATTAAATCAAAACAAAAAAGAAAATCACTTTATTATACAAAATAACACTCCTAAAATCTATAAATAATGAAATAATACTTCCTTGTAATTTATATTTTTATGACATATGTATTTATGTAATAACAAGATTTCACAATAAACATATGAAATAAAAATCAACGTCCAAATCACAATAAGAAATCAGAAAAAAGACTAAGATCTTTCAACCGTAATAAGATTTCTTCATCAGAGTCAATGTTCAACTGACTCTGATCAAACTCAACTCAGATGAGCTTTGAATCTGATGAAGACTGCTAGTTACGTTTGAAAGATCTTAGTCTTTTTTCTGATTTTTCGTCTGGTTTAGACGTTGATATATTTAAATTTAAGTAGATTGTTAAATAATTAACCTCTCGTTATGCTATAAGGACTGCATCTTACTTTTTACCTTCAGAGTAGCTCCCTTACTCTTAATTACCATATTCCCCCCTATTTACCTTATTTACCCTTATTACTTGTTTACCCTTATTTATTATTTCATAGTCCATCTTTCCAGTTTTCTCACCTGTGAGAAAACTGTAAAGATGGACTATGAAATTGATTCATGCCACAGTACAAAAGTCGTTCAACAAAAACATATATATATGTGTGTGTACTATGATAAACGAAAAACGGTCCGGCAGGACAGATAACACTTAAAATAAACTGTGACACATAGACTGAAACATGACAAAGACTCACTTTTCAATATTTCGACCGTAATGGCGATCATCCTCAGGAGAAGAAGTGAACTGACGGAGGGACGACAGTCAACTAAAGAACTCACTGGGTGAGGGCTAAAGCAGAGCTGCCGCAAAGGAGAAAAATAAAAAAGGAACTAAGGAGTCGAGAGCAAAGAAAAAAATTGTTATTTAAACAGGAGAATAAATGTGAGGAAAACAAAAAATAAAGGAAATAAATAAAAAATAAAATAAAAAATTAAAATAAAATTAACGCAGACTGCTGCGTTTACTAACCGAAAGCCTATGATTATTCATCCGAAGGTTCTAACGTAAAAAGCATCACAGTGGGTGCATTTCAAGAGGTAAACACAATCAGTAGAGATACAGGAGGAAGGACTGTGAATAGGGTAAGAATTACGATTAAATTTTAATCAAGGTTTATATCAACGGCTTGATAGAATAAGTGTATTATTTCATCAAGATTCGGTCAATTTTCAAGGGTCAAAAATTTACACCTAAAAGAAATTTACACGTTCAAAAAAGTACACCTATTCCATCAAACGGTTGATATATTATTGAATTTCGACAACAAAAGTTTGTTTTTGAACCTAGAAGATTGACCGAATCCCAATTATATAATACACACACACACACACACACACACACACACACACACACACACACACACACACACACACACACACACACACACACACTCACACACACACACACATACACACATACATATATATCAATGATCAAACCACAATAAGAAATGGGAAAACAAGACTAAGATCTTTCAACCGTAACAAGCGGTCTTCGTCAGAGTCAAAAACCCAACTGAACACTAGATGCAGAAAACATCTGGTGAGGAGTTGAGAATAGTGGGAGGGAAGAGTGGTATTTTAAAAGGGTGAAAGCACAGGAAAGGACTAATGTCCAGAAAGGGATGTTTGGGGAAACAAAGGAGTACAGTAAGAAAAAGTAAAAAACTATCCGCTGTGGTTTGATCATTGATTGTTGTTTCACGTGTTTATGTGAAATCTTTTTATACATATATATATATATATATATATATATATACCTCATTAAATATCTTGCTAACATTAAGTTTAGTTAGAAAGAAGGTCTACTCCCAAAGTATACCAATTATATATATATATATCAATCATCAAACCACAATAAGAAAATGGGAAAGCAAGACTAAGATCTTTCAACCGTAACAAGCGGTCTTCGTCAGAGTCAAAAACCCAACTCAGTTAACATTCAGGGTTAACTCAGTTAACCCTCAGAAGGTTAACCTTCTTTGGAAGCTACCAGAGTCTCACCGCAAAGTGATACGAAAACTAGAGAGTGTCAACAAGAAATTGGTCAATGCAGAAGCTGTTGCTTATTTTTTATAATATATATATATATATATAATAAGATTTCACATAAACACGTGAAATAACAATCAATGATCAAACCACAATATGAAATGATAAAATAAGACTAAGATCGTTCAACAGTAACAAGCGGTCTTTGTCAGAGTCAAAAACCCTGTCAGATGGGATTTATATATATATATATATATATATATATATATATATATATATATATATATATATATATTTATATAAATCATGAAACATTCTGTTAAGGCAACTTATAAAATGACTAAGAGAAAGAACATGGAGAATGAATAACAAAACTCATTTCAATTTTCGACCATGTCATCATCTGGACAAGAAGAAGAAGAATTTTAACTGACTGACAACTAATTATGCAGGCTTACAGCCATGTGGTATGTAGTACTGCCAACTGACAAAAATAACATAACTAAAATTATAACAAAAACAACTCTAATAGGCATATATTTCTTCATGCAGAGTCTTGAATAATGAATGTCAAAGGGAAGGTTGATTTGAGTACCTACTTGATATTGTGTAGGGTCATGTTCTCTTCAAGGAATTGACTGCTACCAGATTCCCTTATTGTCGACATTAAAAGATGAATAGCGAGCCAGTCAGATCATCAAGCTAAAAAGAAACACCAAAAATCATTCCAGAATTATTTCCTCGAAAAAATGAAACAATTATGAACTAAACAAGGAAAAATAAACATTTTTTGGGATGCACTTTAATAACATTTATAATAGTAGTAGATAACTTAGGGTATTTCGATAGGGGTTATTATAAAACTCGGATAATTTTCCAAGATACGGCAGACTATTGTCAACTATTGTCGTAAGATATAATCGAATAGTAATAAACTCCCACAGAGTAAAAGATTTACTGCCGAAACTGAGTAAGATATAATTACAATATATTAACTAAAACAATAAATATTGTTAGGTAACTTTAATGATATAGTATTTTTTAATGTTTTTCAAAATATAATGTATATTTTTAAATATAATACAAATAAATATAGTATTTTATTTATCATCACACTACTTTTTATTGGTAAATTCCTAATTACTAATCTCGGGTAACAATCATTTATAATTTATATTTCAGCCCAATTCCGTTTATAATAGAAACAAAAAAGGCTTGACTGAAAAACTCTTAGTGGCAGACACAAAAGGTTCAATAAAATAGACTTCAAGAATATGAAATGTTAAATAAAATTTGAACACTGAACTTTATATATTTATATTAAGTTTCATTATTTGATTAACTGAATTAGATTGTTTGGAACAATTGAAAAAGTTTTGAAAGGTTTTGTACTTATAAATGACTATAACTATATAATGAAATGAAACAGTTAACGCTATATGATTTAGAAAATTAAATCTTTTGTTTTTTTGGTGGGATTAAGGGTCCCTTAGGGGGCCAGGTTAGCTGAGTGGTTAACGTACATTGCCTCTGGGCTGGGATTCCGGGGTCCAATTTCCGGGGCCATCGATTTATTCATGGGGGAGGTGAATAAATCTGAGTACGTTAGCCATCTGTCCCGAGCCTATACGATGTCAGGTACTCGTTAAAGATCCCTACTGGAAATGCAATTGAGTTAGGCAAAATTTAGCTCCCAATGTAGAATCTGTAGAATCACTCATCAAAGAAAAAGCTGGTAAACGGCTGACGTTATCACCAGCTAGGGGATCGTTTAAACAATAAAAACAAGTAATACCAATATACTCACCCAGCCACACACACACATACGAACACAAACACAAAAACACAAACAAACCACACACACACACACACACACACAGACAGCATCGCAAAAACACCATAAAACGATTTTTGGGACCTCAAAACATATAATTCCGTCAAAATCTCGGGATCAAATTTTCTCACGATCACTATGCTTTACTTATAAAAAGTAAGTAAAAACAAAAAAGTAAAAGAAAAAAAGTAAAGTAATAACTACTTTACCATTAATTAATTACTTATTACCACTAATTATTTTATGGTATGTTTTCATCAACTTGTGTTAAGTTGTCAGTTTCGTGCAATTACCTAAAACCATGTAAGTGGATTCAGTTCTGATTAGTCAGTACCTTGGTATAACTATGGTTAACACGAATGAAACTGTGGGTGGCATAATTTAAAAACGGTTTAGTTCTTAACTTGAAAATGGTCACAGTGAAAATCAAACCTTATTCTACCAGTTCAGATGCGAGCTCACAAGCCACTTAACTACCCTGATTCCGTAAATGAAAAAAAAAATCATAAAACTAGACAACATTTAAGCTTTTGTTTGTTTCTAAGCTATCACATAAGAGTACGGACAAAAACAATATTAAAAAATTAATTAATATAAACTGAAGTAGAAAAGCACATGTTAAACATATTACAATATAATTAATAAAAGCAACAGGGTTATTCAGAGACTTATGATAAAAGTTTAATTATTTTTTTAATGTCCTTAAATCACAATTGTTACAGTCTACATCGATATATGACAATTAAGATAATTATTATTTATCTAACAAGTTAAGGTGTGACCGTTTCTGACTCTTTTAACAAAAGCGAGATAAACAACTAAGGAAACCAATAGTATGGTGTCACCCATCCAAGTTCGAACCACATCCTATGTTGCTTAACTTCGATGATTGCTTGGTGTATTCTACTTAGCTGTGGCCGTTTACACAGACCGTACTAATAAGTTAGAATTGTAATTCATAAAGCTAGGAAAAGTATTAAGTCTCCACAGAAAAAAGTTTATTACAAGAAACTAAACAACGCGTTTCGAACATTTGATGTTCTTCTTCAGGTTACATCTCCTCTGCTGGGATGGTTGTTCGGGAGGTGAGAACAAGCAAGGACTACACCCCAGCAGAGCAGATGTAACCTGAAGAAGAACATCAAGTATTCAAAAAGCGCTGTTTAGTTTCTTGTAATAAACATTTTTCTGTGGGGACTTAATATTTTTCCTAACCTGAGTAAATACTACTACACTATAACAGATTGCACAGTTAATGAAGTAACTGATAATCATCAGTAAGGCATCTGATGCCTGAAGTAAAGTTCAAGTCATTAATTACAATGTCAATTACTTTTAATTATAATTTGTGATAAATCATAAATACGCTATCAATTAAAGTCAAATAATATATAGATTAAACCTTTCCATTTTCATTCTTAATGTAGATTTTATTTCAAATGATACGAGTGGTTATGCAATTAACATCTTAAAATATTAATTTTTGCCATTGGTAATTGTTTATTATTACCATTTTAAAAAATAGCTTACTTTTAATAAATTTATTATATTCAATTAAACAAATATAAGAATGGCTACCTAATAGTGAGTGGACTTTTTGAGCAATTAGAGTCAGAAATAAATTAAATCGGAGCGATTGAAAGGAAGATAATTGAAACTGGAGCAATCCATCTTAATAATTTTGAATTCAATAACTACAATATTCAACGCTGATTAAAACAAAAAATCTGGAGTGGCCTACACTCAACTTTACCATAATTAAACGTAATATTATATTTCTTAGGTATATAATATATAATGTCCCATTTAGGTATAATATAAATGACTAAATGGGAGATGTTTATTAGTCTTTCATACCTTGAGGTAGTACAGATAGTGTACAGATTGATGCAGTTGTCAAAATATATGCTCAAAAAATGTACAAAAATATACCACATCACTGATGCATATAATATCATTAGTATAACTATAGCAGTAATAACATTTTTAAAAGTTTAGATTTCGTGTTACGAAATAATCTCTCACAGGAAAACTTAGCTTTTGTTTCTACAGCCAGTAGATATCTTACACAGTTTATCTAACCTTCTTCTATAATGAAGATTTAAGAAAAGGTATTCCCTTTAAAACTTCAAAATATTCTTGTTTGACAAATATAAGAAACAAATATATTTTATATTTATAAAATAATAAATAATTGTATATAATATATGTATAATAAATAAGTATTTCATTGAAATAGAATCTGTGTTAACGACCTGACAACTTTATGCTGGGCTGGGGTGAACTTCTATATCATTTGCCCAAGAGACATACTACTTAAGTATGGGCAGATGTACAAAAGAAAATCATATTTGCAGACGAAAAAACATAACTCTATGACATTACACAAAAATACAAGTGAAAAATAAACAATACAGAGAATAACAGTAATATTTACTTAGTTAAATGCACACCAGTTAAAAGTTCATTAATGCAGAGGCTGCCATGTATTTCAATGAAATATGCTTACGCGAAGAATTACTCCCTCTATACACAAATAAATAAATAATAAATCAATTTTAATATAGTAGCATAATGATAAAGTCAAGATTTATATATAAAAAGGAAAATATTTTATTAAAATTAAGAAAGTTATCTCAAATTAATTTTCAAAAGGCATATTAATTTGCTTAGTAATGCTACTTATGTGTTAATATTAATAATACCTTGCATTAGTTAACACAAGAACTGAAGTTCTTAAAATATAGTTTTCATTAAATTAAACAACTTAAACTTTTATATCGTGAAAAAAAAGAAGGCAATTTAAAAATAATATATTAGTAACATTTTTCTGAATTATTTTTTTTTACTAATATAGTAATTATTTTATATTATATTATTATTGAATCTCATATAGGCTATATTTTCTTTAAGTTTGTTTATATTAACAATGAAAAGTAAAAATATTAAAAAAAAAAGGTAAACTTTTAATGTCAGAATTACTGCTTAGGAATTAGCCTAGTTCTGACTTTTTGAATAAGTAATGCTTAAAATTAATTACTTTATTTATCAATAATTCAAATAAAAGCAGGAACAAGTTTAATAATTACTATATAAATCTTTGCAAGATATGATCAATTTAATTTGAGCTGAATTTAGAAAAAAAGGTTTAAGCTAGATTATTATAATTAGTTTAAAACAAAAAATGATTGAAAAATAGCGATTTCTCATTGTTAGCATTAAAATATTGATTAAAAAACATAGATTAATTCATATTCTGTTACTGATTGGTTTTTAAAGTTGTTTAAATGATTTTGCAACTTTATATAAAGTTGCAAACAATATAAAAGTTAAAATTTCATTAAAAAATGATTCATTAGTCATATTACAACGTATTTTACTAATATTTGTTGTTTTTCTTTCCATAATTATAATTATTAATATTACTAGTTGCCTTTTTTTCCTAATATTAAAAAATTGTATTTGAATTGCATCTATTTTTATTAGTATATAGAAAAGCAATTGATCACATAATAATTCTAAATAACGAAATGGAGCTATATTACATTTTTTTGTGGGAACAACTTTTATTAAATTATACTGTAATTGAATATTAATTTAAATGAGTTAATTTTAAAAGTTTTAGTGGCGTTATTGAATTCATAATAATGTTTATGCTAATTAGTAAAGATGACTTTCACATTTTCTTTAAATTACTGTAATGTAGTGAATCATTTCTCAATATACATTTATTTTTCATTTAATGATTATAATTTAACACAATACAATATAAAAATAGATCATTTTAAATTGTGTACTAACTTTCTTTTTGATGTGCACAGTTTTTTCCTCCTTTCTTTTCAAACACCTGAATAATCAGAAAAATTAACTTAATAATAATCATTTCACTTAATAATCTAATTAATAAAATAAGTTTTAAACTGCTATAAAGGTATTTTTATTTCTAAACTTCGATTAAAAAGACCAATGCTTAAAGCAATCTATATGACGCCATGATGAAAAAATATGAGAGATTTGGCGCTTAATTAAGCCAGTGTTGACAACCATTAAGCCAGGAAATAATAATGAACTAAATATACTCAATATGTAATAGTAATACGACATAATAGTAAATATGAAATAATCAAACCTATACATTTGGTGAGTTCTATTAAAAAAATATTTTATATTATCGATATAAATATTTAATAAACTTTTTTAAATAAATAATTTTATAATAAAAGACAAAAAATGGAAATAATACATACATTAGTGGGATTTAGTAATTGTTTTATCAGGTAAGTCGATAAAAATATGTTTTATATTTTAAAAAATTTGTATCAGTGTGCACTCAACTTTGCTAAAATTAAATATATTATTAAGTTAATTGACCAGCTATTTAATTCGATATTTAATTGTAATGCAATTATCTCTATTTTGCCAATTTTTTAAAAAAATGTAACATTGTCACAACCTTGTAAAAAAAATCAAATGGATTGCAATGACTAATAATTAAGACTGGAGTCATTTTTGAGAACTATTATAAATTAATTTTTAATATAATGCAAATTTATGGGGTAGAGTTTTCGTGGATAATTATTATGAATTCAAAGAGTTTGTAAAAAGCAAAGAAATAATAATACATTTAATAAGATGGAGCCATTTTTTAAAATTTCACTGAGAACATGTTTTCCCATTATATTTGCATAATTAATTACTTTATGAACAACATTTCAGTCATGTAATTAGTTGTTTAATTTCTTTTACTTAATTATCTTAATATATAAATTAATTCAATTCATTTACATTATTAATTAAAGCAGTAATTTTGGTAAACAAAATTAATTCTATTAAATCACCAACTATGCCATCAGTTATGTTTGTTATTTACTCATGATGATAAACATAAAGAGGCATTTAGTTTCCACACAGAATAAGTAAGTGTCCTTTGACTTCTTAAATAGTCAATATCACCTTCTTGAGGCACATGTCACATTGACTGTGAACACAAAGTGTTCGAAATGCACCGAATTTGGATAAAATGTTTTCTGTTAGTGAAAACTTAGTGTTTCTTCCCTTTTCCAATCCAAATATATAGTAGCCTACATTACTATAATTTTAGATGAATGAGATTTTCACAGGAAATTTAGAAAGTGACGCCAATAAGTATAATACAAAACAAAAGTCTTCTAAAATCTCCTCAAAAACTAAAACGTAGTCATAAAAATGGGAAAAAATTATAACAGGTTTTTGTAAATTATAAATTTTATAATTTATAAAATATAGTGGGGTGGCCTACACTCAATTACTACTACTATAAATAAACTTAATATCATTTTTCTTGGGTATATAATTTATAATGTTCCATTTAGAGATAATATACAAGTCTAAATGGAAGGTTATCTACCTTTTATCTATTATCTACCTTTCCTGACGGTAGTACAAATAGTGATTGATTTACTGATTAATATTTATACTTATTTTTGTATATCACACGACTGATGCTTATAAAATCATTAGTATGACTACAGCAGTAATAACATTTTTTATTATTAAAAATGTTTTATTATTAAATTATTAAAAGGACAGCATGGCTTTTGTTCCAATATCCAGTGGATCTCTTATAAATTTATCTGCCCTTCTTGCACATTGAAGATTTCAGACAAAGTTTCCCATTTAAAACTGGTTATTTATGAACAACATAATAGTAAAGAGTTCATTCCTCCCACTACAATATTACCCAAAATTATTATGATATATAAACACAAAAAAAATTTACATCTGATATTAGGACTTAATCTAAGGATAAACATATAGGTTGATTAGAGCATTTTGTGAGACATAACCATCATACCATGGAAAGCATCAGAAATATATGTTTAATTGGCGTTGATATTATACATGTAAGAATTTTATAATTTTTCATCTCATATTATGTCATTAAATAATTATAAATCTTTTATTAAAACCTCTAACCATCAATTTTATTTCATGGATTCACTCAAAATATTTCTAAGTCAATGTAAATGAATGTAAATAAATACGACAAGTATACCAAGTAAGTCATTAGTCCAGAATCAATATCAGTTTTGAAAGCTTTATTGCTCAGTGATGTAATTGAAATTTCATGCATTTCTTTTTACAAATTGTTATTTTTTGTTAAATTTTTTGGCAAAATTTTAAAGTTTTTTATTGAGCTGTTTAGCGTCAAAAACACATATTCTGGCAAGGGAAAATGTACTTTATCGCCCCTTTTTTTCAAGTAATTTTGACAAAAATCATCTTAACTGATATAAGTCATATAAAGTTCTATTTCTAATTTTCATTCGTTAAACGGTATGGCTTGTATTGCTCTCACAAGCTTTCAAATTGAATTCTAAGTCAAAATGTTTACATTTTATTGAAAAAATATTTCCTTTTTTTTTAAAAAACAGCAACAATATGTTGTTTTAAAACTCTGAGGATATTTGTTGTTTATTGCTTTTGTAGTCTCAAAGATATGACCAAAATTTTAAGACTCTAGAATTAGTAGTTTAGGAGAAAATAAATGTCTAAAAACAGCTTTTGGCAAAAAAAGTACTTTCCCGTCATCCATAATTGCTCCCAAACAGTAGGGCCCATCTACACTATGAAGCCCATTTTTGTGTAAAATATCATTTGATCCATCAAAGGTTCTGGACTGCAGCGTGACCACAAACTTTGGATATATACTCACCCACCCACTCACAGACATCATCGAATAAACTTCATAAAATGACTTCTGGTACCTCAAAACATGTAACTCAATCAAAATCTCGAGATAGAATTTTTTCACGATCCCTATAGTTTACTTATACCAAGGGAAAAATCTAACTGAAATATTCATTATCAGCAAAGTCAACTCTTTTTCATATTTGAAATAATAGGGGTCACACTCGTACATTCTTGGTTATTTATGCAATCTAGAAGTCTAATGTTAGTAAATGATAGAGATTTTCACAAAAAATTTAGAAAAGGGTCCACTTTCAAATTTTTCGAAATATAAATAAATAAATCAAGTATAATATAAACAAAAATCTTCTAAAATCTACTGATTTTAAATTATAATTTATAATTCACATTTGTTATTACATTTGTAATAAGAACTGAACTAAATTCGGAAAAAAACAATTTAAAATAAATGATCATTATTTCCAAAGGTTTTAAAACGTATAAAATAATTCCTAAATTTAACTACAGCAAAAGAAATGTTGAAATGATAATCCTTTCAGATCTGTAAGAAAAGAAACACCTGGAAACGATTGCTAAATTGCAGCAATTATGTATTGATGGAATGTTCCATTCCACTTTGACTTAAATGAGGAACAATCAAACAATTTCTTGAAACTATACCAATCATCTAGTACGTTACTAAATGTGCTGCCATCTGTTGGTGCTCACAGTCAACTAGCCTGTTGTAGTCACAATAAAGAATAATTATTAATACATTTACGTTATTTCAAAGAATGTTGGTATAATTTCAAACAAATTTATAAATAGGTTATTATAGAGTACAAGTGACCAGTTGTAGCTTTTCGGTCTTTAATATGCGGCTATTTGAATGTTTTCTAATTTAATTTTATAATTAAATTAGAAAGTACGATTTCTGTTTTCAGGAAATGTTTTTTTGGCGCTAAATGGCTCATTAAAATCATGAAAATTTGTCCAAAAATGGAACAATAAATTAGCAATTTATAAAAAAAAGTCATGAAATTTCAATTACGGTAAAGAGCAATAAAGCTATAAATCTGTTTATTTATCCAAAACTAAGGGATCACCTGCTATACTTGTCGATTTTTTTATATTTATTTACATTGTTTACATTTAGTTATTTAGAATTTTTTGAGTAAATTCACCGATAGAACATAATGTTTAGAGGTATAATGGAAATTTTTAAATGATTTAACGACTTATATGTGATGTAAGAAGAATAACATTTGTATACGTAAAAAGTCAACAACAATAGAGAATATCAAACATATAAACTCTGATCCTGTTTATAGTATGATGGGTTTGTCTAACAAATTGTTCTAATCTATCTATATGTTGCACCATTCTACAAAGGTTAATATCAGATGCTGATTTTTATAAGTTTATGAATGACATTATTATTGGGTAATACTGAAGTTTTTGAAATTAACTTTTTCATCCTACAGAAGGGCATCTATGTTTTTGTCTAATTTCCAGTTTTTTCACTGTTCTAGTCTAATAGTACATACGATTATTTTTAAAAGTTTCAAGCTTCCAGCTTTTAAATTTAAAATTATAGAGAAAAGTTGGCTTTGAACTTGATTCAAGAATGCAAAATTGGCTAATTACCAATAAATTTTTTCTCAATATACATTAACAGCAAACTTATAACAGAGTACAGCACGTGGGAAAAAATAACATTCCCTCAGAGTAAATTGTTTTTTATTTATGATTATTGACTAAGGGAAAGAAAAGTGAGTCTTTAAAAAACTTTACATGCCATAAAATTTCCAGTATAATAAATTGATAAAAGACCAAAAATGTAGAACATTATTCAAATTAAAAAAAAAAATTCTTTTAAAAATAATAAATGAAATTATCCTACATCTTACATTAAAAATTATCTGAAAACGACATTATTTCTTACATGTTTCTGACATTTCAGACAAAAACTTGGAAATTTTTTTAAAATACTAAAAAATTTCCAAGTTCTAAATGGGAATATTTGTCTTAATTCTTAAATGTAGAAGGAGGTCAGATAATCTATGTAGGAGAACCAGGAGCTATTGAAGCAAAAGCCATGCTCTCTTGTAGGAAATTATTTCGTATAACCAAATTTTTATTTTGGCTTTTCATAATGTTATTACTCCTATAGTTATACTAATAATTGTATATCCATTATTTCTGTGACATACAAAAAAGGCTTATACATTGATAAGTGGATCAATCAGTATCTGTACTGCCTCAGAAATGAAAGACTAATAAACATCTCCCATTAAGACGATTATATTATGCTTAACTGAGACATTATATATTATATACCCAAGAAGTTTTATATTAAGTTTACTTATGGTAAAGTTGAGTGTAGGCCACTCCAGATTTTTCCCCTTGGATTCTTACTTTTGGAAGATAAAACTACAGAGTAACAACTACATTAAATTAAATAACACATTAATAATTGAAAACCATGGAATTGTACTTAAACGATTATGGAAACATTTGGTGTTGTATACGAGATTGATTATTATCAATGAATGTTATTAAATTAATATAAACGAATAAAACCATAAGAGCATTGAGAACTAATGAATCATCAATTCTATTTTTATATATACATCAATCTGGACACCATATTTTGCCAGTTACGATGAATATATAGAGTTGACTAATCATATGGAAAACTGACAACACTTGGAAGGTGTTTGTATCTGAATTCTTGTGATTCAATTATGAAAAGAAATAGGTAATTTTAACATTGACTTAAATCCCACGATTTAGCCATTCCATTTGTAAGTGATACAAATCTAGTACGTTACTAATTGTGCTGCCATCTGTTGAAGCTCACAGTCAACTAGCCTGTCGTAGTAAAAATAAAGAATAATTATTAACATATTTACGTTATTTCAAAGAATGTAGGTATAATTTCAAACAAATTTATAAATAGAATATTACAGAATACAAGTGACCAGTTGTAGCTTTTTGGCCGTTAATATGTGGCTATTCGAATATTTTCTAAGCTAATTTTATAATCATTGGAGATAATACACTTTAAACTTAAATAATGAAGACATTAATAAAAATAAAGTTTTATACGGATATAGCAATACCTACTTTCAATTGAACTAGTTTTGATTAAAAGATCAATTAAACATGCATGTGGGAAAGCTTTATTCTACTCCATGTCAAAACAGACAACTTCTAATCGTAGTGTTAAGTTTTCATATTAAATTCCTGAAAAAGTTAAAATACTATGATTAAATGTAATCAGTTTCGTTTCATAAGAAGAATTGAAGTTATGTCTCAATACTCTTAATTATCTTTATATATGAATTATTTCAATAAACGGTCAATTGCACTGGCCAACACATTTTTTTGTGTCCACGGTTTCTAAGCTGATTTAGATTAATTTAGAGGTGCTGATTCCAAAAAACATACTAATTTTTTCTCATCAGGTCAAGTTATTGAGTTGTTTGACATTTCATTCCTTTTTACCTTAAAATTAAGGGTATTTCTAAATACATCCTAGCATCATAATTAGAATTGTATGTTGTTTTTGTGATCAATGTTAAATGATTATTACATCACAAACCTTAAATTACTTGCGTTGCAGATTTTTGGAGTAAAAATTAAACATTGCTACATCCTGTGCTATGCTATCTATGTTGCTTTAACAAACCAATGTGTTTTCCAATATTCCAATATTTCCAGTAAACATACATTCAAATCCAAATATATTGCTACGTATTGCAAATATTTGGGGTGTAATTATTGCAAATGTGTTTTAAAGTAAAATACAAATTATGTTTTCACCATTTACCTGTCTTTATTGTAGCTATCGCCTTGCTAAGAGAGGTATACCATAGCAGAAGAACTAGACCTGATAGAGGAAAATCGACAGCATTTCTGGAATCAGTGTGCTTAAATTAGGTCAAAGCAGTTAAAACATCTTAGACACCATTGTTGGCCAGTGTTGTAGTTATAACCATGAATAAAAATTTACTTCTAATAATAAGAATGAGTAAATACCACACAATAATGGATTGCAAAGCTCGTGAGTCTCTTCTAAGAAAATACTAATTTACAGTTCAACTACTAGGACGAGGAACTTACGTCGTCTTTTTTTAGTGCTACATTGCTTATTACAATAACTAAACATTTTAAACTAATTCTAACGTAGTGCAATCAGTTATTACGTTGTATTTACTCATTGTAGGGTAAACGCTAATGAAATGGTCTCCACAGATAAAAATTTAATCCTATAAACAACCTTCTCAGGAAATAAACTCTTCCTCAGGCATTAACTATGGGTGAGTGTCTGTGGTACAACTAACCTTAGTTAATGCCTGAGGAAGAACACTATGTGTTCGAAACGCGTTGTTTATACCAATTAAATTTTTATATGTGAAGACCATTTCATTAGCTTTTTACCCTACATTTAAAACTGTTTTATCACGACAATAGTAAAAATGAAGCTTTAAATTTCCACCAGATGACGATAATATTATACTCTAACGATAGAACAAACATCCTACTCGATTCTCATCCACACAATATCTGACAAGTCAAAGTGCACCACTACGACTGCTTTACCTTCAGTACCCTGGAGTTAACATAATAACTGTCAAAAGCCAATTGCATTGAAAAAGAAATTTAGAGTGGTCTTCACTCAACTTTTCTATATGTAAATGAATTATCAAGTTCATTGATATCTAAATTAAGTACTTGATGTTTAAATGCTGCTAAAATCTAAAAAACAATTACGAAATTCATTTAATATCAACTGAAGTTTTTCATATGTTATTGCAGTCGATAAATGCATTAATAATCTCAATTCAGTCGATCAGAGCGAAAATTTAATCATTTTTATAGCATAATATCATAAGTGGTTATAGATGGAAGTAAATAGTTTTCCTTTTTAATGGAATATTCCTTTATCCAAAATTCAAAGTTGGTGAAATTTTTGTTATGCAATATTCATATTAAGTAATATGAATATTGAATGTAAAACTGACTACGAAATTTAACATTTCAGTACAACTGTAAGAACAGAATAAAATTAGTATTGGTTTTGGCATAAAGTGCATTTCCCATATTTTAAATTATCCAAAAATTATGTAATTCTTTATCACACGAAAAAATGTACTTCTATGACATATCATTAATATTTGTACGAACGGTTTGTACAAATTATTAAAAAATTAATAATACATGTCGAACGGTTTGTTCAACAGGCAGACAAACACAGTATGAAATGAATTCAATGGCCCTTGAGTAGCGAACATCACTAAATATGTTATATATACTGATATTTTTCCATTATCAGTATATTTTACTGCATTAGTTTGGTTTAAAAAATAAAAATTACATACCATCCTTATGAATCATACCATAATTAAAACATATAATTAATGTACTTACCAAGCAAATAAAAACATGTACAAAATAAATTGCTACTATACAGTAAAAAAGGTTGTAATGTTCCTGTTTAACGAACACAAACAATCAGGAATAAGTCGTTAAAACTGATACATCATCAAATAAGTATAAATCTATCAAAATAGAATTTCTCCCAAGGTTGTTATGCTTTATTTCTAGTAAAGTATGAACAAACGAAAATTATTCGAAAGTCCTAATTACAATTTTAAAATAAATATAATTAAATATAATTTAGTATTAACTACTATTTCATCTAATGAAATAAGAGCAATACAACAGGAAGAAATCTTTCCTATTTAAACTTAATTTTTATATTTTAACTGGTGTCTGTTTTGAAATTTTTTGTTGCATTTTACGGATTACAATAAAAAATGTTGAACAACTTGCTTTTTGTTTGAAAGGTTTTATGCTTAGAGAATCGAACATTTTAAACAAAATTAATATAAAAGCAAAACTATTTTAAAAAGTAATCTAATAGTGATAATTTATAACAGACATTAAAAGTAAACTATACAATTGCGAAGAATTTATCTGGTTACATACAGCAAACAGCAGAGAGTTGATCTACACAACAAAGACTTCACTACATTGTTGTAGCATCATCAGTGCTGTACACCAAACAACAAATACGCCAAACAGATAAAAGGAACAGTAGTAGCAATGAAAATACCACAAACCTAGAAAATATTAGTTTTGTTATATTAAAACAATATAATTTTGTTTAAATCAAACATCATGATGCTATATAAATATACTAAAATGTTGGCCTCAGTGAAGTTTTTGTTGTGTTGACCACCCCTCAAACACTTCTGCTATTTTCTGTTAATCTTCAGGTCGCGAAATATATCATCATTTATATATCTATATATTACTTTTCAAATATTTGAATTAGATAATTTATTTAGACAAGTTAATTTTAGAAATCTTTTAAGTTATTTGTTTGGATAGTGCTGCTGCTGTGTGGTTGTGGTTCGTGACTGAACTACACCCTTCCACAGACCCTAATATTTTTGAGTAACTATATTATATGATATTTAGCTCTACAGATTTACTAGATGCATTATTAGAACATAAACTCATCATTTGTTGTTAACTTTCTTCTTTACCCACCTTAAATAATGGAGTCAGTACTTGACAACTGACACGTTCCAAAATCTAAATAATTAGAGAAAATCTGAGTATTATAACTTCCATCTCCTTGGAAATAAAATATTATAACATTTATTTCTCCTTGACGCTAACTAATCCCTAAAATTCTTTTAAAAATACTGTAGTAGTATAAAATTGGCATGCAGTTAGTTTATATATTGCCACTTACTGCATGAATCATGCAGGTATCATTACAGAGCAGTTTTATTATATTAATTTTCCTTGCTTTAAGATCTGATAATTATTTTATTTGTTCAAATTTTCAGATCATTGGTGAAATTACAAAGTGGATGTCAATTAATAGTAATTATTAAAACATGCTCGTTTGAAAACTGATTATAAGTTTATATGTGATATATTATCCAGTACTATGAATTATGTTCGTTTTCATTTCTTAGTTTAATTGTTGTAAATTCCGATGCAGTTAAGTTTAAGTAAAGACACTACAATACAGAAATTTTTCCAAAAAATTATTTGAAAAAATGTAAAGTTACATTTCAGGCCAGAATTCATTAGAAAGGGAACTTGAACTTGATATGAATTACACAGGGTCCTGTAATTTTTAAATATCCTCACTCTCACTATAGAACTACTGATCCTACAACATACAATATCTGTATTGAATCATCACACATTAAAAAACTTACTTTCGACAATAATTTTGACACTTTACTAATTGATATAGTATTATAATAATCATAGGCAATTGAAAGTACATGGAAACACATTTATTAATAGGTAAAATCATTAAAGGAATCCATTCAGAAGAATATAACATATTAATCAACATTAAATAAATAAACATTCTTGGATAACTATACTTTTCTTTAGAAAGTTACAAATGTGAACTTTTCAATTTTTTATGCTTTTATTTCATAACAATTGAAGATACCTGTAAATACTATCTTAATCAGTTGTATTGAATTTTCATTATATCTTTCAAAATTCAAACGTTGTAACTTGCTTTAATAATAAGAGGGCTCTTTGAAAAGGACTAACAATTGTAAATGTAACCATTCATAAACACTATTTTAAGTCAATCAATTACTTGAAAACGAGTATGTTTTTAACAAATGTTTTATATGGTTAGAAATAAAAAGATAACAATAAACAAGTACTATTGTTAACCAAAAGAACGATTAAATTAAAAGATGTAACACCAATTAATGCACATTACTTGTCCACAAGTTATTGTTGGAATATAATTTTGCAAGGTTAAAATTTAATCAAAGAATAACCTCAGTATTAATAAAACTAACGAATTAAAAAGGTTTGTAGAGTGGTAAAAGTCATGGAAGATAAAACAAAACCACTAGCATATTGAAAATAGAACATTGAAAACACTATATCAATCGTGAAAAAGTTTGTAAGCCAATAAACTTGAAATAAAATCATGAAAAGTTGAAATGTTCACATGTTTAATGTTCTCAAGGAAAGTATAGCTATTTAAAACTGCATTTCATGTTGATTGATATGTTATATTCTTATGAATAGATTACTTTAATGATTTTATTTATATAATCTTCTTTAGAGGGAGTTTAAGAAATTACTAATTCAAATTTAATTCTTAAAAGCACTTTTGATATGGGAGTTAGCAATTACCTTAACCTATATTTCAATGAAAATAGGATATAGAGGATTCAGTATTAGACAAGTTTTTAATAGGACATTCAACAGGAAGTGAATTGTTAATACATCTATCTTTTAGTATCATCTGATTTAATTAGTTTATGTTTAAGATATTTTCAATTATAAGAGAAAACTTATAAGCTATTACATTTGTAATATTTAATCAAATTCAAGGAAAAGGTAAAGTTTTAGTAACTGACTTAATTACAGTAATAGTTTCTAATTACTCCAATTAAATGAATTGATTATGACTAAAACTAAAAGATTATTACTATTAGACCAAAAAATGGGATTAATTAGATAGAGATATTCAATATGGCCGATACTAATTATAATCCATGATCTTTCATATTATCTTATAGTTTGAATAGCTAATGTTTGAATTACTGTTTAATAACTATAACTATATTACTATATTAATAAGAAATGCATCTCACCTGGGTATTTTAAAAGAAATAGAATGTAGAAGTACAAGTTTCAGTCTTGAGCTTCAAGAGTACATTAGGTGCTTCAAGAGATTCAAGGGTGAATGTCCAAAGGTAAACAGGTTTTACCTTTCACGAATTTCCCTTCTTTTTTTAAAAAAATCCCTTCTTCTTATTTTAAATGATTTTGTTCTAAATCTCTATTAGTTTTTGTAATTCCTTTTAATTTATAGATCCAAATTTCTATAAGAAGAATTTTTGATAATATTTGTGATACTTTGATAAAAATTGGGTTGTATAAGTTGTAAACAAACAAACAAAACTTAAAAAAAATTGTAATACATTTCACATTTTTTCTTTGATAATGTTAATATTATTAGAGACTGTTCAAAGTTAAAAAATGTAATGTAATTATTATTTAATTATATCTTATATAATTAAGAATGTTAGTTAAAATATTTATTTTAAATAATAGACTTATTTAAACCTTTATCATCAATAAATTCATTGTATTAGACGACAGATCAATCATTGCAAGTCATGAAAGTAATAATTGAAGTAAAACTGGATAAAACAAGTTTGAAAAACAACTACATTATGCCATTAAAAGTCATTAGATTTTGAATCTCTTCCTAAACATTCCTCTAAGTCCATTCCTCAAACCTTAAAGATTTAAGGTTTCAAGTACTTGTTAACATCAATGAAAGGTTTGGTTTTGTTGAACTTTAACCATAGTGTTTAAAATAACATTTATTATCACAATGCTAACTAGTAATTTACTTAACGATTTAATTGCTTAAAACAAACTTGATGATAAAAGTTCAGCAAAATTAAAGCTAGTATTGAAGTCATTAAATACTTTAAACCTTAAATTTTTAAGATATAGTTTGATTATTCAAACTTATTCTTATTTTTCTCTAGTAATAAACATAGTTACCTGTTGATTATAATTTATTCGTTCCATATAGTGTGTACATAAATATTTTCTGTATTGATTCATTTATGGCTCTGATAAATGTAATACTTTGGTGTAAGGAATACTTTGAAGGGTATTGCTTTTCTGTCTGACCAATCCTAATCCTTGTCTATTTACCTTATTTGTGGTGTTACAATTGCGGTAAAAAAAAAATCGTGGAACATAAGTGATACGTACCCTGTAAAATAATTCTTTCTTAGAATTTGTGTTACATAAAATATATAAAATATTTCCCATAAACAGGTGAAATAACAATCAATGATCAAACCACAATATGAAATGGGAAAACAAACTAAGATCTTCCAACCGTAACAAGTGTTCTTCGTCAAAGTCAAAAACCCAACTTGCTTTCCCATTTAATTTGTGGTTTCATCATAGAATATATAAAAAGGATTGAATATTTAGGTATGGATTTAAGTGTTTTCTATCAATAGTAAATAAGATACTCTGACTATAAATTTAAAATTAGTTTAATCTCCTACTGCTTTGCTGTGCATTCCTAAAATGGCTTTGATAACTTTAATAAGGTAGGAATTTTAATCTTAGTTTATGTTCATCCTAGGGAGATGACAGGTAAGCCAACTGGATACTAGGGGCAAATGTGAAGTTATAACTTTTTACAATGAATGTCTTACATCAGAAATACTTGTGAGGCGATTTCATTAAAAAAATATACATTTTAGGGTAAAAAGCTAATTAAATGTTCTCCACAAATAAAAATTTAATGGTTAACGCGTTTCGAACACGTAGTGTTCTTCCTCAGGCATTAACTAAAAAATCCAAAGTAAAGCAAAGAAAATTTACTTTGTAATATAGATAACTCTCTGATGACATTGTATTTCTTAGTTAATGCCTCAGGAAAAACACTCCTTGTTCGAAACGCATTATTTATACCATTAAATTTTTATATGTGGAGACGTAATTTCAATATTTTTTGAAATTTTTCAAAAATTTTTTATAAATAATTTTTTATAAATTTCAATAGCTTTTTACCCTTCAATGAGTTAGTACCACATAACAACTGATTGCACCTCGTTAGAATTAATATACATTTACATTGCATTTCTTCATCTTCTCCAAATGTCTACATTTTGAAGATTGAACTATGAAAGCCACTCCCAAGAAAAGGAAAACTATTGAAAACTGCCTTTTAAGACATTCTAATAAAAAAAAGTACATTTAAAATGAAACTCTGAATATAGAGATATAATTCTAGGAATATAATAATACGTGGATATCAAATAGAAAGCTTCAGAATCCCTTTAAAGTAGAGATGTTCAACTATAATATAGCAACTTGCCTTCTTGAATAGAATATCTACTGTAAGATCCAGGTATTTTATTTAAACCTTTATCCTCAATATATTGTATCAGATGACAGATCAATCATTGCAAGTCATGAAAGTAATTCATTGAAGTAAAACTGGATACAACCAGTTTGAAGAACAATTACATTTTGTCATTAAAAGTGATACGATTTTGAATGTTTTCCAAAACTCAATTGAGTTACAGTATTACCTGAAAGAACATTAGTCGTTTTTATTTTCAATCCTTCTAATAGACGAGGTTCTTTCATGTTACTATAAATAAATTTGTTACTTGATTTCATTCAGTAAAGATCAGGTGTATTTCTAAAGTTGAAAAAGATGTAAAAAGTATTAAGTTAAAAAACTACTACTTCAATCTAGTTAAAAATAGGTATATTAAACATTTGTAATAGTATATGGCTCTTTTAACGCAAATACTAATAAAGTAATAATTTTATTCTAACTTACGAAAGTTATGTTGAATCTTGCCCGCATATAGTTATCACTGTTCAGGTGTTATCATTCAAACGAATTTTTAATGAATATATATTTTTTTTAAAAACAGATATCAAATTAAATAATTAAATTAATGGATTCAAGTTAATTTATTTGATTTGATATTAATTAATAAGCTTTGTTTCTATAAAGTGATGTTGATTACTGTTAAGTAACGATTTTAAATTATATTTTAGTATCAAACCTCAAATAGTGTTCTCACTCTAGAAAATAGTCTTCAGGTATTCCACAGTTGCTGTAGTGAAAACCTTTTAACATTGAATATGGATAAATATGAAGTAATTGCTTCTCTTTATCCCATACAGGTATGTCAATACAATACACCTATATTTAAAGTTGCAGTTTCATCATGCTTTTCTCGATAAAATATTTATGTACTACTTTTAACTTCTCGAAAAATACCTCATATGTATAAATTCTAGAAGGGCTAACAAAATATAAAGATTTATCTTGAGAAACAAGCAAGACTTCACTTTGACATTATTATATACATCATTACTAAGAACGGAATATATTTAGTCTCTAACTTTTTCTACTCACATAAACAATAGAAATAACTTCATTCATTTATTCATTCACAATAAATTCTAAAAATATTTTCCTTATAAAATCTTTGCTTCCTGTACTGATTATAGTAGTATACTCAAAAAGCTTAGATCAATATGATATCTAACAGAAATATATTTGGTTGCCCATTTCTTTACGACATAATTAATGTTAATGTATTTAGTAAATACTGAAACGCATTTAAATTATCAGTTAAATTCATTATAGAAAATGTTTTATGAAATATCACTATCTTTACCTTCATTTTCATTATTAATTGGTCATTATCTTAAAACATCAAGTTCTATGTCTTCCTTTCGTTCTTTATGTACTTTTGTATAATCGTTTTGTATATTTTTTTCATGTAATTTGAATTTTGACATTACTAGTATATTATGTGATTCATAATATTTATTATTAATCATAAGATATATTATTTTAGATTAATGATAAATATGTAGTCTTTAAGGTAGCACATAATAAATGTACGGTTCCTACGTTGAAAAAAAACATGTTTATATTATGAATATTTGCCTATATATCAAATTATTTTGTTCCAAGAATTTTTATATTTGTAAATAAATAATAATGGGTACCTTGCCTCTCGAACTGGCCAGAAAAAAAATTATGTAATACATATAAATGTAGAAATAAAGCATTAAAGTTTTAACTTTTGTTTTTAACTTTTGTCTCTTACAAAATTTTGTAAGAAGGAAATATATTACATAATTTTGTTTCAGTACCTATATAATACATTTGTAAAAAGGTAATATGTTCGTGCAAACATATATTCAAAATAAATATTACTTTCAATATAAACATTATCAATGATCATTGATTGTTATTTCACGTGTTTGTGTGAAATCTTTTTATAAACATTATACACACACACATGGAAACTTTGACTTTATATAAATATTGTAGGCTCTATAAAAGTCAATTCACATAGAAAAGAAGAACCGAAATTATTCTCATGTGATTTTAAAACAACCACAATACAACTACAAATCTTTCTAGAATTACAGTTTCTTATAATTTTGCTTCGTTCCTTTTCATTTAGTAATATTAATAATACTATTATTGGATAAGTTATAACTATGTAAATTAAAAATATCATGACTCATATTTTAATGAACAGTTTGTGGTTATGTTATTTGAGAGGAGTTTTTTATAGTGGTCAGGTCGTGATTCACCAGTTAAAAGTTAAAATGGTATTATATGATTTTAATTTAGCACTTGAATGAGAGGCACTCACCGATTATGACAGTAAGTCCTTTCACGATGTGCATATATGTTTTGTTGAAGTCATCTATCAGATTTTGGCATGTAACATTTAACGTGATAGGTACTCACATTACATTTTTTTTTTAAAAAGTACTTAACACTCATCAATAATATTTTCTCTATGGAAAGAAGTTATTAACTAATTAAATAAATATAAAAAAATCTGGACTGGTCTACACTGAACTTTACTATAAGTAAACTTAATATCAAACTTCTTGGGTATATAATATATAATGTCCCATTTAAGCATAATATAATCCGCTAAATGGGAGATGTTTATTATTCTTTCATTCCTGAGGTAGTACAGATAGTGATTGATCAACTTATCAATGTATAAGCTTTTTTTGTATGTTACACAATTAATGGATAAACAATAATTGGATTAACTACAGCAGTAATAACATTATGAAAAGCCAAAGTGAAAATTTGCTTAAACAAAATAATCTCCTACAAGAGAGCATATCTTTTGCTCCAATAGCCAGTGGATCTCTTACATAGTTTATCTGACCTCCTACATTTAATAAGACAAATTTTCCCAGTTAGAACTAGATAATAATTTAAGTATTTTAAAAACACTTCAACGTTTTTGTCTGAAATGTCAAAAACATGTAAGAAAAAATGTCGTTTACAGATAGTTTTTAATTTAAGATGTAGGATAATTTCATTTATTATTTTTAAAAGATTTTTTTTTAATACTAAATATTGTTCTACATTTTTGGTCTTCTATCAATTTATTATACTGGGAATACTGGGCATGTTAAAGTTTTTTAAAAACTAACTTTTTTCCCTTAGTCAAAAATCATAAAAAAAAACAATTTACTCTGAGGGAATGTTATTGTTTCCCATGTGCCGTACTCTGGTATAAGTTTGCTGTTAATGTATATTGAGAAAAAATTTATTGGTAATTAGCCAATTTTGCATTCTTAAATCAAGTTCAAAGCCAACTGTTCTCTATAATTTTAAATTTAAAACCTGGAAGCTTGAAACTTTTAAAAATAATCGTATGTACTATTAGACTAGAACAGTGAAAAACTGGAAATTAGACAAAAACATAGATGCCCTTCTGTAGGATGAAAAAGTTCATTTCAAAAACTTCAGTATTACCCAATAATAATGTAATTCTTAAACTTATAAAAATCAGCATCTGATATTAACCTTTGTAGAATGGTGCAACATATAGATAGATTAGAACAATTTGTTAGACAAGCCTCTCATACCATGAAAAGAGTCAGAAATTATATGTTTCATATCCTCTATTGTCGTTGATTTTATACATATAAGAATTTTATTCTTCTTACGTCAGTTATAACTCGTTAAATAATTTAAAAATCTTGATAATACCTCTAAACATTTTATTATTTCGGTGGATTCACTCAAAAAAATTCTAAGTCAATGTAACCAATGTAAAAAAATCTGTCGTTATCCACACTCAACTTTACCATAAGTAAACTTAATATCAATGTTCTTGGGTATATAATATATAATGTCTCATTTAAGCATAATGTAAACATATAAATGGAAGATGTTTATTAGTCTTTTATTCTTACAGGTAGTACAGATAGTGATAGATCGACTTATCAATATATAAGCTTATATTTGTACATCCCACAGCTGATACAAATAATCTCAATAGTATAACTACAGCAATAATAACATTTTTGAAAAGCCAAAATGAAAATTTCTTGATACGATATAATCTCCTACAAGAGAACATAGCTTTTGTTCAAATAGCCAGTGGATTTCTTACATGGTTTAGTTGACCTCCTTCTGCATTTAATATTTAAGTCAAATTTTCAAATTTAAAACAAGAAAATACTGTTATTTTCTTTTGACAAACATCGAAGAATGAAAAGTCGTTTTAAGATAATTTATAATTAAGGATGTACGATAATTACATTTTTAATCTTAAAACGAAAGATTACAATTTTCAATTATCTTTTACACTTTTGGTCTTTTATGAAATTATTATACTGGGAAATTTATGGCTTGATAGTATTATTACAATACAATACACAGTATATAGTAATTGACAATAGTCAATACGTGTTAGAATAGACAAATAAGCTTGCTAAATTTGATAAAATTTTTCATTTACAGAGTATTTGTTTAAGAATTGTTAAAAAGTGAAGAGTAATGCAATAAATTTTTAAAATTATGTATTTTTTTAATATTCATTGAAGCTGCATGAATATAGTCAAAAAGTTATGACAAATATGGTAACATTGCTTAATTTGATAAATGTTATCATTTTTATAGTATTTGTCTGAGGGTAGTCAAAACATAAAAAGTAATATATCAAGTTTGAAGAATTTGATATATTTTCCCACATTTATATTATTCGTTTGAGAATAGTGGAAAGGTGAAGAGTATTACAGAAAAATTTCAAAATTTTATATTTTTTTTTCTTTTCACAAAATTCGTGTAAAAATATCAATAATGTTAAAACTAATATGGAAAGTTTACTTAATTTGTTAAATGTTTCCATTTTCATGGAATTGGTCTGAGAGTAGTGTTGCAGGTTTGCTGAATTTGTTATTTTTTTTTATATTTTAGTTGAAGTCGTGTTACAATAGTAAAAACGGCATGACAAATACGCTAAGTTTGCTAAATTTGATAATTTTTTTTTCAAAGTATTTATGTTAGAATAGTCAATGAGTGAAGAGTAATGCAATAAAGTTCCAGAATTATATGTTTTTTTTTTTATTTTCATAGAAGTTGCATGAAAGTAGTTAATATGGTAGCTACATAGCTAATATGGTAGTTTGCTTAATTTGATAAATTTTTCCATTTTAATAGGATATTTCTGAAAGTAGTCAAAGCGTGAACTATAATATTGTAGGTTTGCTGAATTTGTTATTTTTTTTTATATTTTAGTTGAAGTCGTGTTACAATAGTAAAAACGGCATGACAAATACGATACGTTTGCTAAATTTGATAATTTTTTTTCATTTTCATAGTATTTATGTTAGAATAGTAGATGAGTGAAGAGTAATGGAATAAATTTTCAAAATTATATATTTTTTTTTATTTTCATAGAAGTTGCATGAAGTTGGTTAAAAATTTATGACTAATATGCTAAGTTTGCTTAATTTGATAATTTTTTCATTTTCATGGAATTGGTCAGAGAGTACTCAATGAGTTAACAGTAATATTGTAGGTTTGCTGTATTTGTTATTTTTTTTATATTTTCATAGGACTCGTATTAGAATAGTCAATACGACACGAAAAATACGATAAGCTTGCTAAAGTTGATAAAGATATTCACTTTCAGAGTATTCATGTAAGAATAGTCGAAGAGTGAAGAATAATGCAGTAAATTTTCAAAATTTATTTATTTTCATAGAAGTTGTATAAAAATAGTCAAAAAGTTATGACTAATATATTAAGTTTGTTTAAATGATTAATTTTATCATTTTGATAGTATTTGTCTGAAGGTAGTCAGAACATGAACAGTATAATATAGTAAGTTTGAAGAATTTGATAAAGTTTTCCACATTCATATTATTCGTGTTAGAATATCAATAATGTTGAGACTATTACGGTAAGTTTCTTAATTTGATAAATTTTTCCATTGCGCACTACCAATAGATCAAAGCGATTGGTGGCTCCGTGTGACCATCAGAGTTCTAAATGAAAGAAGTTAATGTTAAAAATTGAGCACAACTGAAACAAGTTTGGGAGGGCACGCTGTTAGCCTATTATTCATCATACTTATATTCACATATTTAGGAATAACAGATATAATCTGACGAGAATGTTATGAATTCCATTGACTTTTTATTAATATTAAACAAATAATATGTGCGATTTAATATCTGTGTTTTTTTAATCAACATATTTGTTTTTACCAGAATTTCATTAGCGAACTTATGACTTTATATCTCTGCTTTTCCCTTAGTCATCTTCGAACTCCTGCTTTCCTTATACCTTGACTAACAGAAATTACAAGATAATCAACATGATATATTTGTGGGGCTTGTAATCTATAACAGCTTTAGCTATAACAGTTTAGTCTACACTCTGTTATAGAATTTATTTGTTTTATTTTATTATTTTTGTGCTTATACCAGGTTTTTTAACGTTCTTAGTGAAACTTATTTTGCGTTGGCATTGGAGTAATAATTATAATGCCTCGTTTATTTTCTGCCTCTTAGAAATAAAAGGGAATTCTACTTGGCATGGTAGATGATACTAATAATAACAATTGTTTTTATTTTATGGCTACTACGAAAGGTTTTGTTTTAAAGCAGTGAATAAAAAGAGATAGAAAAATTATTGTCGTTGCTAAAATATCTGTGAAATTGCTTATTTTATCAGAAAAGATATATCAAAGAGTTGGGATTGTTTGACGGTTTGTGTAAATAATTTGAAAATAAACGACAGAGTGTTCGAAAGGCGAGAGATAAAAATAGAGGATAGCAAGAGAGGCAGACAGAGATGTTCTCAAGTGGGGGGAATCAATCAAAAAGCGCTTTGGTAGAAGTGACTCTTATATCAGATGTAGGGAACAAAGGGAGGAAAACAAATACCGTGAGGGGTCAGCCCAATAAAACTGGCTGACAATGGGTGTCTCTAATTCTCGGACCCCCCCTATTAAAAACCCGGCTGCACCTGCAGCTGAACAAAAGACAGTTCCAATATTTGGAGTGCAATAAGAGGAGGGTGGGGCGGTGTTTGGGGTTGTGTAATATTGGCTGGCGCTCCCAGAGACTTGTCCGTTTTTATTGGCGTGTAAACACGTGTCGACTCCTCCAAGCGACTCTTAATTGATGACTCTCTGTATTTCACGCTTGCCCAGTCACCCTTCTGAGTAGCTGCCATTAAAAACAATTAATTCCGCCCAACAATACCACCCTCAGTGTGTAATTAAATTCGATGGCAAGTGTAAAAACATATTCAGTCTTTCCAAGTTTTGTTGTTCAAACAGATGGCCCTTACCCCCTCCTATCTAGGAAGACGTTGACCACTGCATGCCAACCTTCCTACAGATCATACAAACAAACTTAATTACTGAATCAGGGCCAAACTATAAAATGAGAGTCAAGTCTAATCAGAACAGCAAAATTAAATATACAGTCCTACTGATATTTCTAAAAATATCTCAAATTCAAAACATTTTAACAATTTGAATTTTGTAGATTCTTGATTTCTTAATATAGATTCAAATTCCAGTCCTAGTTGAGACTATTCTTAACTGCTTAAATCTAGTATGCTATGGTGAAGGTAGACACTCATATCAACAGCATGACTATGAAGTTTAAAAAATGTAACATTTTCCCCAAATACTTTAGCCACAATTGATTATCAGTTTGATCATTCGCCAGATTGGGTCAGTGGTTAACGTGCTCACTTCTGAACTGGTGGGTCTGGGGTTCGATACCTACTCTGGATTTCGGTTTATTTACGTGGGAGGTAAATAAATCCATCGGAGAGGACGTTAAGCCTTCAGTCCCGAGCCTGTACGATGTCAGGTACTCGTTAAAGACCCCTACTCTAAATACACTTGAGTTAAGCAAAATTTAGGACTTTCAATATAGAATAATCAATCTATATTGTGTGGTATCACAATGGGTCCAATGTTTGGTCTACGTGCGTTCTCTTGTAGGGGGATGGCCACTCAACCTAGATTGTTGCCTACTACTATTACCAGTTTGAACGCAACATTTCTCACAATAACAAACACGCCATTACACCTTTAACTTGTGGATATCCAATACGATTTGAGTGGGACCTCTTTGATTCTATTTAGACTTTTGTCGTCTTTGTACGTTGAGTGATGCTGAACTCACTTTGCTACCTAGTCAAGTAGTGGCATCGGCTTTCAATAAATTAAGCGTATATTACGTTGGACAACTTCTACATCACATTGGTGGTGACATCAGCATAAAAGGGTTTTTACGAGTAACCACCAGTGTGATCTCGATAGAAATATAGTCATTTTAAATCACAGTAATAAATGTTGTGATTATAATATCAATAGATAGACGCTATCGTGATTAACAAATTATTCTAAACCATTGAACAAATGTTTAAATAAACAAGTTTTATAAACAATATAACTTAATAAAATTAGTTCTTCAATAAAATTTGTTTAATGTGGGGCTTCTTTCATGATAAAGTAACTGTAAAAGTGAGAATTAGAAAATACTTATATCAAATTCTGTTCTTTGTTTGTTTTCCTACTGACACACTTATAAGGTTTTCATCTTTTAGTACTGTTCTATGGGTGGAAATTGTGGCTCCTTCATTATTTGGCACCAATTTTAGTATTGAGTGGGCCACATTACCTGTATTGCTCTACACTGGGAGTATTACATTTTTCCCTAAACGAATTGTATTTAGAGTAGGGATCTCTAACAAATATATGACATCTTACAGGTTCGGGACTGATGGCTTAAAGCTCTCCCTGAGGGACGACGTGCTCAAATTTATTCACCTCTCGTGTGAATAAATTGAAGGCCAGAGTGGGTATTGAACCCCGGATATACCATCCCAAAGGTATGCACGTTGCCATTATGCTAGCCTGGCACTATATATGATTCTCTTTTCAATCATATGAACAAATTTAAAACTGAATAAAAATGTTATCAACCAGCTCTATAAAGATTAGTAATCTTTTATTAATCCAAAATGAAATATATCCCATTTGTATCATTTTTAACTGATTTTACTTCATTGAGAGGGTCTTAAAACCTATGCTGGTATTATAACCTCACTTGCTGTTACTACTGTTTACTTCGCTGCTTCACAATCTTCTCCCTTCCCTCCCTATAGCCACTAAATAAACACTCTTGTTGATAGTTCCTTTAATATTCTTCAACAGATGGGTTGCATAATATCATAAGTTTCCTTATTTTATGTTATACATTTCCATTAATTTATTTCTAAGTGTACTATGGGATGGTTAAGAGGGCCAGGTTAGCTCAATGGTTAAAGTACTCGCCTCTGGGCTGGTGGTCCGTGGTTCAATCTTCACCTGGCCTTCGATTTATTCACGCAGGAGGTGAATAAATCTGAGTAAGTCATCCATAGGAGAAGATGTTAAGCTGTCGATCCCGAGCCTGTACGATTTAACACCACGGTTACCTTTAACACGGTAGGTGTTAAAGACACCTACTCGAAATGCACTTGAGTTATGCAAAATTTGGGACTCCCAATGTAGAATCTGTAGAATAACTGATCAAACAAAAAGTCGGTAAACGTCTGACGTTACCACTCGCTAGAGGCAAGGGTTACCACTCGCGAGCAATTATTTTGACTCGCGGGCCACATTAACTTGAAAATTTGACAGGTGGGCCATATTGATTTAAAAATCTGACAGGGAGGCCATTTCAGCGCAAGATATAATATAAAAAACAGCATTAGTTAACAATACGTATAAAACAAAAACAAGAAAAGTCATTGAAGAATAAACATATTATTTTAATGAGAACAGTGTTATTGATAACAAATTTTAAATGTAGCATGGAAGTCTGGGTCAATTCTCAGAACAGATCTGAAATATTCATCACCCATCTGGGATCTTTAGGTTTTTTGTTGGTATTTATCACACTTAAATAATCTGACCAGCAAAAGAAGAACGAAAGCTGAAAGTGTGATACTGCACCACCTGATGTTGACATGGCACTTCATTGCGAGTCAAAATCAAATTAATACAATCATTTACATCAAACCTAAATCAAGAACCAATCTTCGGTTGTCCGGATTCAAAAGACCAAAGGGCCATGGCCCGCGGGACGTAGTTTGCCAACCCCTGCGCTAGAGGATGGAATGATTGGTGTTTAGATGTAACCTGAGGAAAAACACTTTGAGTTCGAAATGTTTTATAAAACTTTTTCCTAATTAGATATATTTTCATTCATTTTATTAAGAACTGAATTGTTTTTATTAGGCTGTTATAAGTTGATACTCTCCCCATATGCAGTCATTACCTGGTAAGCAGCTAGCGTTCTATAAGTCTCTGTTATTGTATTAGGTTGTTTTGAGTCAACTCAGTAGAAGATAGGGGGGAGTTCAAGAATTAAGCAGTACGTAGAAGATCAACATATTAAACAAAGTGGAAAGGGTTAATTATGGAAGTTGAAGAGGGCTTTGTGGAAAGGGCTCGTGAGAGGGAGGGGGGGGGGGGAGATTAATTTTGATGTCCGTTGAGCGAGGGAAAGAAGGGATGGAATGCGAGAGGCATGCAATGGGAAAATGGAGGCTTTTGGGGGAGAGGAGGAGATAGAGCGATAAGGCAGGCGGGCAGAGATCAAAATTAAGAGAAATACTTGGGCAGATGAATGCGCCTGCTGTCTGTTTATTAAGGACGCAGGTCTGATGATATCGCGACAACAGCCTCATCATCCCCCCCCCACAACATCCACCAACAACAACAACAGCATGAGCAACCTTCCTAATAACCCTTCTAACCGACTTCAAAATAAATATCAAAAAAAAAAAAAAACACAAACCAGATTTGAAAAGTAACTTTAAATTCCATTTTCATGACAGGTTTGTAATATCCACAGGGTGTGAGTGTGAGAGAAAATGTAAATTGTCTCCTAGGAAACCACCTTATCAAGCTTACGATCGCAATATACACCGGCTTCTGTTCCATCAACGGCGAAACTCTAACCGGCTCCATCCCATCACCATGTTAATTTCCCTTAAGATAATTCATTTGGCATCAACTTCCAGCCATCTCAACTTTTCTGCATTTACTATATAAGTTATTCTTAAATAAAATCCGGAATAAATTCATGAAATATTATCATCATCTGTAATTCAAATGCTACTGGCTCTTCTTTTCAAACAATTGCTCTTCAATGCTAAGAAACAAAAGTAATTTTATTCAACATTATAAACTTCGGAATGTGAATTTTTTTTATGCATTGTTTTTTTTAATGAAAATATTTCTTTCAGCCCTAACTGCTAGTTAGCTTTCTCAAAGTTTTCAAAGTATATATATATATAGTTTAATGTAGAAAAAGAAACATAGAGAAATCAAAAGATAGAGATTTTAATATTTATACTTCTGCCTATGAAAAAGGTTTTAAATAAAGACCGAAACGTTGACAATGAGAGTTTGATTCAACCTGAGGAACTGACCGAGTCCCGATAAACTTTAGTTTGTTTCTATTCCACGGTCGATACTTTTATCAATATATATATATATATATATATATATTGATATACGTTTACATCGGCCAGTGGACGCATTTACGTCTCCGTTCCTTCATTCTTTCTCCTTTTATTTTCTTTCTTTCTACTCTCCTGAGGACGGCAAGACGCCGAAATTATCGAGATTCGTGAGTGTTCGTCTTTTTTCTTGTGTTCTCTAGCTGTAACTTTAATATATATATATATATTATATATATATATATATAACAGATTCAATAATATATCGACCGTTTGATAGAATAGGTGTGTTCTCTAATCGGGGTTCGGTCAATTTTCCAGGATAAAAAATCAAACTCTCGTTGCCAACGTTTCGGTTTTATTTAAAACCTTTTTCATAGGCAGAAGTAAGAATTTTTTAACTAAGAAAATGAAATTTACATTATTTAAAGGAACAACAATGTTAGCCGGACAAAACCTTCGACTAGAGTCTAGTCGAAGGTTTTGTCCGGCTAACATTGTTGTTCCTTTAAATAATGTAAATTTCATTTTCTTAGTTAAAAAATTCTTACTTCTGCCTATGAAAAAGGTTTTAAATAAAACCGAAACGTTGGCAACGAGAGTTTGATTTTTTATCCTGGAAAATTGACCGAACCCCGATTAGAGAACACACCTATATATATATATATATATATATATATATGTATATATATATAGTTCAATGTATAAAAAGAAACATAGAGAAATCAAAAACACACACTCACAGTCTCTAATTTTCGGTTTGAACCGTTTTAAAGTCTCTGCTGAAGACGGTTCAAACGGAAAATTAGAGACTGTAAGTGTGTGCTTTTGATTTCTCTATGTTTCTTTTCCTACATTGAACTATATTTGTCCGTTTCGGATCGTATTTCCATCGTAAAAGTATATATATATATATATATATTTACGATACCTGTATTACTGAACTCAGAAAACCTTAAACTGTTCATTTCTATTGAAATTGATGTTGAAGTTTCGATCAAAATACAATACTTTCATTACTGTATATTTCATGTTGAGTCGAAATGAAATAAAAAAAAAGAGCAATTGTTTTAAGAGTTCCATAAATATGGATGAATCATGCAGGTAAAAAAAAACATGTAAAATAAAAGATTTTTTTTTAAAAGTTGCAAGTAAAAGAAATGGGTTTTTTTGAATCGGGCATTTGATTGTGAATATGGAGGGGGCAGTTGTCATGGAGACATCAGACCCAAGCGCTGCCCTGCATAAGCTAGCTGTGCTGCGACCCTTGTCCACTCCTCCTTCCCTAAACCCCACCCACCCCCTGCACGCCTCTCGCCCTTCCAAGTATTCCAAAGGGGGTGCCAACTAATTCTAACTTCGCCATATCACTGATGTAACTTTAACCCAAGACGACCCCCTTTCAAGGGGAAACTTTTATAAAATTTATTCTACAATACAACAGGCTGGCTATAGTCATGCATAGTCACTGAGTTAAATTACACTAATCACTATAATTGTCATTATTGACTCATTCACTTAAAAAGTACAATACATTGCTTCTTTCCTTGAGTGGTCTTTCCACAAAATATATAAATATTAAATTATAACATTTAATTTAACTAATTAATTAGTGGAGTACCACCGTGTTATATTTCACTAATTGTTATAATCATATATTATTCTCTTCATAATTACCTCAGATTATCTCAATTATTATACATTATTAAATCAATAATCATAATAGCTCATAACAATTATACTGCCCAAGTTCTTTAGTCATTCTGACGAAAGGAAATTCGATAATATACAATTATTACGTGGTCAATATAACTTTCGATGACCAAGGTTTCTAAGGTGAGTTTGATTAATTTAGAGGTGCTGATTCCGAAAATCATCCTAATTTTGTCCGATCTGGTCAAGTTAGTGAGATGTTTCAGATTTCATATCTTTATCATCTTAAAATTAGGCGTATTTCTAAATACATTCTAGCGTGATAATAACAATTGTAGGTTGTTATTGTGATCAATGTAACATAATTATTATTACATCACAAACCTTAAAACTTGTATTTGTGTTTGCAGATTTTTGGAGTAAAAATTAAGCATGGCTAGATCCTCTCTTAGGCGACATTGCTTAAACAAATCAAATGTGTTTGCTATATTTGCGGGGAATATACATTTAAATCCAAATGTATTGCATATGTATTACAAATATTTTATTTTATATGATTAATGAATATGTGTCGTAAAGTTAAATAAAAATATTATTTCTTCGATTTACCTGTCTTTATTGTAACTATCACCTTTCTACAGAGAGGGTTACACCATAGCAGGAAAACTAGACCTAATAAAGAAAAAAACGACAGTATTTCTGGAATCAGCGCCCATTTTAAACAACTTTTAAATTAGGTAAAAATTGTTAAAACCTTTTAGACACCAAGACAATAATTTTTTTTTTGTTCGCCAGTGTTATCAATGTTGTTTTACTAATTAATGTGAAATATTATTACCATGAGTTGAATTGTATAGAAATAATACCATGAGTCCATACAGTTGGTATCATGAGATGTTTCTTAGATGTTTTAGTCATTTAAAAAAATCTATAGAAATTATAGACAAAATTTGACCTTAGAGTAAAGAAATAAGGAACATATGTTGTTATTTCATGTTGAGTCAAATTTTTATATTTCTGGTTTTTGAAGAAATTCTGAAAATATTTCAGAAGTTTAAACTGGTATCTTAGTTCAATCAACCAGTAAAATAAAGTATATAGAACATAAAAAGGTACCTATTAATATCATTGTAGAATTTACATTATATTTTTTCATTGTATACTATATATGTACCAGCTGATTTACTTGGCGTTGCCCAGACGGTAGATTATGCCCCGGCGTTTTGGTTATGGGTCAATAATGTAAATATTAATGGTTATGTTTTTGTCATCATCGGTCATGCAGATCATGATTTGACCTTAAATGACAAGGTAAATGCTTACCGGGTAAAAATTTGGTCATCATTGGTCAATCCGTTTTGGTCATGGGTCAGAATTAAAATACCGAAAAAAGTTAGGGTTACTACCACAGAAAAAAGTTATATAAGATCCATGTTATCCAAACATGGATTTTATGAATCCATCCAAGTTTCTTTGCATCTAAATGTTTTCAGTTATATTTCTATAGCGGACAGACAGACACATTTTTGTATTTGTAGATGTAGATCGATAACAATATCTACAAGCATGTCTAACTTTTATTTTATCTGTATCTTGGCAACATTGTCTCTTTTTTTTAACATCTTTATTTAAAAATATACAACTACGCATATTCTGCGTAACAGGCATATGGTATGTAGTAATAGATTACACAATAACATCGATGCACATGAGCAAAGAATGAAACCGACTGGTTCAACTTCTCACTTTGTTTTTTGTTTGTTTTTTTTTTTTTAGTATATTATTGGAACAGTGGATCCCTGGGCCATTTTCTCTTGAGTCGTCTTGGGGGATTCTGGGAAGGTGAGGAGAAAGCAAGGAGACATTGTCTCAAAAAAAAAAATATATATATAGATGTAAATATCTAGAAAAGAGAGTAAGTGCTTATCTTAAATTTTTTTTCTCTAACATGGAAACATTTATTCTTGTTGAGCAACACTGTTTATTAAAACTAGCAAACAAACAATGCCGTCGAGTACTATTGATATTGAATATGCATTCACACATGACACTAAATATGAGTGAAAAAGAAATTGTAATAATATCTGTACAATAATAGATATATCCTTCCAATATTTGTCGAAATTCCTTCTCCCTTTTTATTGCTCTCCTTGTTCATGTTTACGATGTTTCCCTGAATACTGATACTTCCTATCAAATCTGAAAAGATACCTGTCTTATTCCACTTCAGAAAGCTGGTAATAACTTACAAACTATAGTTAGACTGGTGGTGGGCAACTTATGGCACGCGTGCCAAACTTGGCACACCGATGACTTCGTTCTGGCACGCAAGAGCACAGGTTACCCTTAGCACAGATGCAAGCACAGGTTACCCTAAGCACAGAAAAAAAACCTACTTTTCTTGGGGTATAAGCTTTCATGCCATGATAGTATATGTACGTCCTGGTGGTGAAGAGGTTTATGCTCTACAAAGCTAAAAAGATCTCAAGAAAAAGAAGTTGATATTGTTGCCATAGTTACCTTCTATTTTTAAAAGGTTAAATACATTTTTTTATACTATGTTTTACTGCACTGAGGTAATTTATTATTTTTTCGTTTAAAAAGTTCTTAAGAGATACCAAATATGTTCTAAAAAAAAAAAAAAAATGGTTGGCACGTGGTAAAAGTTTGTGTCAGAGACTTGGCTGATTTTGGCACGCACTCTCAAAAAGGTTGCCCACCCCTGCTATCTCAATATCAATCAAATACACATTCTTACAAATACTTGATTCAATGGTCATTTATATTATATCTCCACAGCATGGTTTTCTAGCTTAATAGGTCAACATCCATAGTCTGATTTTCTTTCAAAGGTTCTTGTCGGTTAACGACAGGTCACTCATTTATAAAGATGGGTATTAAATCAAAACAAAAAGAAAATCACAGTATTATACAAAACTAGCAAACGTCCCCGTCTCAAAAAAATTGGAGAGATGAATGGTTTTCCAAAATATCATTAGACATTTCATAATTGTCTCTTCTAAGGATTGTAAACTTCTTTACTTTTCATAAATAAACTTCTGAACTGGTGTTCTTACAATCAACTTATAAACACTTTCCAAAATATTTTACAATCTTCTTTCTCTGTTTGATAATTTCAAGAATATATCCTTATACATTTAAATATAATCTTCTGACTTGAATAGACTCTGTGAAAGATTTAGATTGATGTTTTAATATAAATTAACTTTTAGAAATCATACTTTTGATTTAAAAAAAAAACTGTAGCATGAAAATACTTAGTTTCGTTACAAGAAATACATATGGCTTTAACAGTGCTCTGCTTTCGTCACTCTTTATAAATTTCCCGTTCTTCTAAGAGTTCCGTTAGAATTTACAATATTCCAAGATTCCAGATTTTAGAATATGCTTTACCTGTTTGTAATACTCATTACAATCATAATCAAAATCTATTTCAATCAGTCTATTCAGAATTCCTTAAGATCATTTCGAATAACCTCTGTTATTCTACAGATTCATCTTTCTACCATTTATTTTGTGCTCAATTTAATATTCCTGGCTTTATTTTTAAAATACATTTCTACATCCCATCAGATATTTTAAAAAATACCTCTAGGTCGAAAGGTTGTTTTTTTTTTATAAATACATCATATGCTATCTATGGTGGCATGACTTTGTAATTTGTTGAATCCCTTGTCCATCTCATTCCAGGTGATTAGAAGAAAGAAACAAATATTGACGGAACTCGCAAATAGAGAAGTTTACACACACACACACACACACACACACACACACACACACACTCACTCTCTCACACACACACACACACACACACACACACACACAAACACTCACTCACACACACACACACACACACACACACACACAACACGCACACACAAACACACAAACATAATACTACCTTCGACTAATACACGTTGAAGTAAAAAGTAAATTTTATTGCTAATTATAAGAATTTAATACACAGTTAAACTTGCAGTACTATATTTAACAAAAAAAAAATAAATAATTAAAGCCGCGTGTTTATTTTGCACTGCAAAATGTTCTTTTATTTTACATATATTTGGAGCCAGACTAGATAACTGTTTGGGAGTTGGAAACATGATTTGTTAGCTGGCTATAAAATTATGTATCTCTAGTCTGATAATTCATATCAGCATGGGAAATTTGACCTTAACAAGTTTACAAGTTCATTATAAAGACCTAAATCATGTTATCTGGTCGATCTGTTTGTTGGCGCTTGACCGGTTTTGTAGCTTGTCTACCTTCCTTGAGTGTCTACATTGTATCTTTGTGACTCACATACTCATCAGTATCTGTAATAACAACATTAATTCAGGCTTATAATAACTCTGTTTTATATTTGACTATATATTGACATCGTATTTTAAACCTGAAGTTTGACGTGTTTCGCTTGAAAGAAGCTTGGAAAGTTACAGTATAATTCATAGTGAAGACATATCATTGAAGCATTTGTGGTTACTTTTTTGATCAAGGGATACTATTTCTACATGTTTTATTTAGAAATAATAAAATTAATAATAATAATAATAATGAAAAAATAATAAAATTATTAACAATAATCAAACAAGAATAATAATAAAAATTATGATAAAATAATAACATAACAATAATACCGATAAGGTATTGTTTTCTTGACCACAATTACTAACGGAAACTATTTCTTCTTCTCGGAATTTGGTCACGGTTAATATTTGGAATCACCTTTTCGTCAAACGTTTCGTCTTTATTTCAAGACGTCCTCTGGGCTATAAACTAACAAAAACAAATGGATATGAGCATTTGTCATATCTACTTTACATTCATCATACAAAATTCAAAAAATTTACTCAAAGCTAGCTTCTAAAACTGAGTAAGTAAGTTTTTTGAATTTTTTATGATATGACAAATGTCCATTGTTTTTTGTTAGTTTATAGCCCTGAGGATGTCTTAAAATAAAGACGAAACCTTGGCGAAAAGGTGATATCAAATAATAACCCTGACTAAATTCCGAGAAGAAGAAATAGTGTTTAATAATAATAATAATAATTTTTTTTTATAAGGAGGTGAAATGCATTTACACACACAGTGCTGGGCTCCCAGTAAACCAGACTACTCACTAAAATACCCCCTTTTCTTCTAAGACACTAGTCTGGAACCGTTTTCCACATTACCTCAGGCTAGGCCATTCTTTTTCTTACATAAGGCAGTCGTACTTTATAATTTGTTATTCTAATTGTTGCTCTTCTAAGTGTCGCTTTTTGGTTGTGAGGATATTTTTGACTAGCCAGTCTACCATTTTCCAAGCCTCAGCACTCTGGATTATGTTGTCAATAATAATTTCTGGAGTGAATATGCCGATTCTCAACACCAAGAGAAAGAGTTCTCTTTCTCCATAAACACCACAAACAGATACACACACATACATAGTTACACAGACGAATACACACGCTAACACCGAGACATATACACACAACACATATACGAGGTGTGAAAATAAAGTAGTGAGACTGATTTTTTTTAAATTTTCTATTCAAATATAACTACAATGTGATATTGTCACCTTCAAAATAGTTCCCTTCGGAAGCCACACAGCGCTGGAGACGGTCCTTCCAATCATTGTAGCATTGCTGGAACTCGGATTCTGGAATGGCCTTCAGCTGGTCGGTTACAGCAGTTTGTATGTTTTGTAGTGTCCCGAAATGAGTTCCCTTGAGGTGATTTTTCAATCTCGGGAAGAGGAAAAAGTCACAAGGACTCAAGTCTGGTGAATAAGGAGGCTGAGGTGCAACAGGAATGTTTTTACTGGCCAAAAACTCGTTTATTGAGATGGCAGTGTGACAGGGCGCGTTGTCATGATGCAACACCCACTTGTCTTTGATGTTTGGCCGCACACGAAGGACTCTTTTTCGATCATTCGATCATTCTGACTGTCAAGCGTCGATCTGAACGCACAAGGTTCCGTACTCTGTTGACATTTTCATCGGTGTTTGCACTTGAAGGCCTTCCGCTTCGTGGTTCATCTTCAATCGACTCTCTTCCTTCTGAAAATTCCTTAAACCACCGAAAAACCTGTGCCCTTGATAAAACACGTTCTCCATAGGCCTCCTGAAGTTTTTCAAAAGTTTCGGTTGCATTATGTCCAAGTCTGAAGCAAAATTTGATTGCACACCGCTGCTCAACTTTGAGGTCACTCATTTTTAAAACGCTCAAGAAAAAACCATTTCACGAAAACCAACGCTACGGACAAACAAATGACTGTGGCGAGTTCAGATTCATACTGGAGGCGCATCACACGTGCACCTGACGCTACTCAAGGCCACGCGTCTCCAGCGTTGCCAGATCGAAAGCGACGTTGCCAGTCTCACTACTTTATTTACACACCTCGTACATACATGCATACACAGACAAACACATTGATGCACATACACTCTTACACACCTAGTACCACTTGTATTATACTTGACTTCATATTTGTAGTGAAACAACAAAACAATTAAGTTAACATATAATTGTCAATGTTAACAATTAATGGTTAAGTTAACATATAAATGGAAAATTTAAGTTAACATATATTTGTCTTTTTCTAATATTTTTACTTTTTTTCTGTTAAATATGCTGTACAGCATTCAAAGTGTTTTTATGTATGTGTGTGTGTAGACGTGTGTGAGAGTGTTTATGTATGTGTGCGGTGTGTGTGTGCGTGTGTGTGTGTGTGTGTGTGTGTGTGTATGCATTGTCATATTATCCATACAAATTTTAACTATTTATTATGAATAATACTAATGAGAAAACTAGATACATTGTTTAAAATTCTTTAACTCTTTAATATTTCTCAGAAGAGGTTTACTGATTGTGTTATATATTATATAATAACTATTATATTATAAAGCTATATAATATTGACCTACTACAAGTCCAAGTTAAATTGTTTAACCAATCCGTTTAAATTATATGTTTTTGCTTCCCATAATACATAAAGAGATTTATTTATTTTGTTACTATAAAGAATTGTGATGATTAAAAAAAAACATATCACACGGTATGTGTCTAACAGAATCTTTTAATTACAACTATTGGATAATTGTAATAATATTTGACAACTTATAACTATTGGTGGTAAAAACTCTGAAGTTGTTTGAGTAATATTAGAAAATATATAATGTATTTTATTGCATTTCATAATAAAAATCTGTATTAAGTTTCACGTGCTCTTTTAGTCATTTCAGAAGATTTAAATTTTGTGATATTATTTTAATACTAATATCACTTGATAAAAATATGAATTTAGAATTTTAGAAAAAAAAATTGCACACCAAGTTCATTTAGTTCGATCTGTAGTCAAGTGTTTCAATAGTGCTTCATTCCAAACAGTAATCGATTCAACTATAACCGAATATGAAGGATTCATTTATTCCAATAAAAACACTGGCTAAATGATATTGAATGCAACAATAACACTATTTGAAGTCTTGGTTTCTGTAAGTAAGGTATTCTAATCAATGAATTCAATTATAATCAAATTACAATTGATTTAATAATAATTGGATGGGAATAGTCAATTTAATTCATTAAATTGATTCGCAGTCAATGAAGTTATGAATATATTTGTCAATGAAGTATATATATATTAGTAGTTAGAGTTATTATTTTGTGACATAAGTAAGTGTACCAAAGCTCAAACCATAGTAAGAAATGGGAATAAAGAATAAAATCTTTCAACTGTAACAAGCGGTCATCGTCAGATTTAAATCTCTTTGTCAGAGATATCATTCTGTCGAAAATCAGAAAATCTTACTCTTTTTTCTGATTTCTTACTGTGGTTTGAATATACATTTTTATTTTGCTATTTATTGTAATATCTTGTTATTTATACGTATATCAATGATCAAACCACAATATGAAATGGGAAAACAAGACGAAGTTCTTTCAACCGGAACAAGTGGTCTTTGTCAGAATCAAAAACCCAACTGAGGTTGGGTTTACAAAACTGATTACAAAAACTCAGTTGGGTTTTTGACTCTGACGAAGACCGCTTGTTACGGTTGGAAGATCTTTGTCTTGTTTTCCCATTTCATATTGTTTGATCATTGATTGTTATTGCATGTGTTTATGTGAAATCTTTGTATACGTATATATACGTAAATACGGAAGAATGTAGTACTTACTTATACATATACATCCATTTGTTGAATCAGGAATTGCCTGGGAAAGTCCTGCCTAGTATTCATTGAATTTGACCAGTTTTAACAAATATTTTCTACAATAGTATTTATATTGGACTTCTTTCTTTGTATTCTGTGATCTTTGGGAGTACTACTGCGATCTTTCTGAATAGCAGTAGATTTATGAATACTATTATTAAATCTTTCGTAAACGCTGGATTTATTATGGCAGCTGTATGTGGGCAACACAAGTGTACTGGGTAAGACAGTTTATTCATTTCATAATGTAATTTACAGAATTTATTGTTAAATATTCAATTATAATTAATCCCCGGAAATACACGGGCTAATTTGTTAATATAAGCAAAAAATGCTGTTTTGGGAAGCGATTTTAGTTTTAGGACATTAGTGTTGAGAGGTCGGGAAAGGTCAGGTCTACTGAGTGACTCGTCAATAGAGGGCTGCGGAATAGCTTTGCTACTAGGCGCTTTTAGAGACGCCAGCATGAGGTAGGTGCTGAACGTTCCTCCGACACCCTCTAACAGCACACCTAAGCAAACCGCTGTTTTCCATTATGCGGCACCGAATGAATTTACGATCTAATAAAGGGCAACCAAGGCAATTACTTGCAAGCTATGAACCAGCTGGAAGAGACAAATTCTAGGGGCGAATAATCGACTAGGCGGCCGTTAATCACTGGCTGCAATATAATAACGCGGCCGTCGGCATTAATGCGGGTCATTCATTAGAGGTCAGATATCTACGAGGCGCCACAAAGGAGCCCTGATATACTGCCATTGTCGCCATTATGTATATTCATGGCTAGCCGCCCTGGACAAGCTCTTTATTAAACTTCACCCCGTCTCGCACCCTGTCACGCCTCCGCTACAATAATCCTCCCTAATTTCCGATATATTCATAAATTACCCCTAATAACGGACACAACTATCCAAATATTTCACTCAAAGGGCCAAACTCGAGGCCACAAGAACATTATGCTCCTAACATTTCCCAGCATAAATCACTAACTTGCTTTACCAGTAATATCACTCTAAGAAAGTCCATAAACAAAATCTATATTCATGAAACACATATCATATACAAAGGAACCAACAAAAACTTATTTTTTAAAAAATAATAAATTTTAATATAAAACAAAATAATTATAGTAAATTCAGTTTGACTGGCACGACAACTGATTTCTATCAAAATAATTCATTTATTGTGAGGCATTTAATACTTTATTCAGAAAAGTTCTAGGGATAGTGTCACAAGAAAAAAAAATGTTCAGTACAAACACAAAAAACAATGTTTTTTCTCACTGTAACCGGTATAGATTACTCTATATTTTCAGCTATAACCACCTATTAGTTCTTTTTATTCGGTTTTATATGCATGCGTTCTGCTTGAGATCGTTAGACTCTGAACAACAATTTAAGTCTTGAAACAACACGATACATGCCAGAAAGAAATATCCGCTTGATTTTTCCTGTTATTCAAGCTATAGATAGTCATAATGAGTGCAAAGGTTTGAAGAATTAATAAAAAAGCTGTTAAAACAGAGTTGAGGAAGATTTCGGAAACTTTCTTCCTGAAAGAGTGATAGAGAAGGAATGAAAATTAACTTAGGCTCTAGGATGATTACTTTCAAGAGGAAAACTTGTATTATTATTAGAGGGTGACTATAGCACTACGTCCTTAGAACTATTATACTTTACCTCTTCTGTACTAAAGTACCCCAGTTAGCTTCAGCGCCTCCAAGAAGCACAGCACTTTTGCTGGGTCCAGCGGTAAAAGTTCTTCTATGGTTTTGTTTAGTGTACCGAAATACCTGCCCCTGTGAAGCAATGTGGCCTGACAGTAAGCCAGCAGGTGCAACGGTGTTTTTTCCTCTTCTTTGCTGAATCTGCACAAACCATCATTGATAATGCCCATACTTCGCAAATGACTATTAAAATTACAGTGAACCGTTAGAAATCCGGTTAAAATCCTTAAATTATTCCTCCTCTCTTCCATACAATACAAAATCTATTTATTCTAAAACTTATCGAGAAATATCTTTGATTGTCTGTGTTTTTGTAGAGAATTCCAGTATTTCCTCCTGTTTCCTAAGGTGTTCTTGTATTGTGTGTTGTTCTATGCCACAGTATAGTTTTGGACCGAGAAACTTGCAGTTTATCATTTCATTTCACAATATATTTTTTAGAATAACATACTTAAAATTATTCTAAATCACACGTTTAATAAATAAATCTCCCATCCCTGCAAGTGTTTTCCATAAGGTTTATTAACTTGACTCTTTCCACTCTAAATGTTTAAAGTTTCTTTACATACTTATTTACATGTTTTCATTGAGTTATCTCCAAAAGTAACCAAACCCCCAAAATATACATAGTCATTATTTGAAGCAAATATTGCGTGAGAAGTCTTGCTTAGTATTCGTTGGATTTGAACAGATTTAAAAACTATTTTCTACCTTAGTATTTATTCTTGTCTTTCGTCTTTTTACGATGAGTAATACTATAATTTTTAGTATGCATATAAAGATAAATGATCGATTACACATAGACTCCTCAAACAAACACAAAAAATAAACAAGCACAAATTTCAGTTATATGCCATTGAGTGAATATATTTAGAGAAAATGATTTTATAATAACAAAAAAAGTATTATAGTATATCTAGTGTATGCAGAAATTATTTTCTCATATTAAAACATACTGATATAATAATCCAATTCGACAAAGGAATTCACCTAAAATAATGTTTTGAAAAGAAATTTAGAATATTTCTAATCCGAATATAGCTCTGAAAATGTGAATCAACCAGGAACATTGTCAACATGTACTTGTCTGATTGGTTTATGTTGACTTAAATATTGTTTATCATAAACAAACAAAATAAGTGAATTTATATTTTTCTTTTATATACTTCCTAAATAAAATATATAGCAAAATAATATATTTCATTCCAGTCAACATTTTGAAATCAAGTTATCATCAAAAAAACATTTTTTCAAGTTCCTTGATTTCAATAAAATAGAATTTATATATATAAACTATATTCACAAAAATATCGCCCAAAAACAAAATCACAGAAACTGACTTCTATATTTCGATTGTTTCGTCATTAGGAAGATAGATGTGAGTCGCTCTGAAGTCAGGTAACGACTCATTTTTATTTATATTTTTTCTTTTATTTACTTCCTCTATAAAATATAGAGTAAAGTAGATAAATTAAAATTAGTTAAAATAAAATAGAGTAAAATACTGAAAAAACAGTCGTTACCTGCTTCGGAACGACTGATATCTTCCTGATGCCATCGAAATTAAGAAGTGAGATTCTGTGATTTCATTTCTGTGTTTATGTATATATATATATATATATCACACTCCCAGCCAGGAGAAGAAGAGTGCCATGCTCGAGTACATCAACATCTCTCCTCACAGATGTTTCCAGCGACCCTCCAAAAACCTTCACTAAAATGTAGACGTTAAACGTGGTATCGTGTTACCTCCCTAGTTATTAATTATCTCCGTGCAATAAGTATTAGTTAATAGTGTATTAAAAAAACCTGATGATGGTCTTTTGAAGAACCGAATCACGTCGTTTTAAGTAGTTAAGTTGAATTAAAAATCAATAGTAATTATAAGATATGAAAAGAAGTCAGTGTACAAATATGTGGAATATAATGAATTATGCATAGTTGTTACATATGCTACCCCATACCACAAAGAAATTAATAATAAAACTGGAAAATCTTTCCAAGAAATTAATAAAAGTGAAAATAGGTGAGAAATTCATAAATACGTATATATATATATAAACAAGCTTTCACATAAGCACTTGAAATAACAATCAATGATCAAACCACAATAATAAATAGGGAAAAAATACTAAGATCATTCAACCGCAACAAGCGGACTTCGACAGAATCAAAAACCCAACTTAGTTTTTGACTCCGACGAAGACCGCTTGTTGCAGTTGAATGATCTTAGTATTTTTTCTCTTTTTAATATTGTGGTTTGATCATTGATATATATATAATGAAAGGTCCGTGCAGACATAAAAACTTTAACACATAGGAAAGAAACACAGAGTAGCAGTTTGCTTCTCAACGCGAGTAGTTCGTACTTCTTCCCGATGACGACGGATGTCGAAATTTCGAAGTGAGTTCTGCAGTGACTTTCTGTGTTTCTTTCCTATGTGTTAAAGTTTATATATATATATATATCTTAAAATAAACTGTTACACCTAGACTGAAACATAACAAAGACTCACTTTTCAATATTTCGACCGTAATAGCGGTCGTCCTCAGGAGAAGAAGTGAATTGACGGAGGGACGACAGTCATATATATATACAACAGACAGACAGACGACAGACAGTATATATATATATATATATATATAATATATAAAAGTTCCAAGCGATTCTTCCTTTAAACATACACTATTAAATATTGCACCTAATTTTCCTGAATTCACTAATAGCACGTGGTTTCTAACATTTAGAAGACTTTCCCCATCTCTTCTTTGAAAAGAAATTTATATTTGGATTTGAATGACTGGCTGGGAGTATGGTGGTGGGGGTACTCAGCAGAAGGTGACCATCACTTCTTAACTGCAAAACGTAAATGTATATCCTGTTTAAGGATACGTGCACAACTTACTTTAAACTTTAATTACAATTAAAAGGAAATTATTTTTAACTTCTATAATTTTTTTTTACTTTTTAGAACTTTTAAGCATTTATTTTTTTAATTCAGTACTTTTATTATTTTTTTCACTTTTCTATTTCATGTTTCTTTTGTTAATTTTATTTTTCACGAAAAAGTACCTAATCTTACAAACTTTGTTTCATGATTCGAAAGCTATAGTATCAAATTGCGCTCGTTTCCTCAGCTCTCAGATGTAAACATACCTCTAAAATGTTTTGGCATTCCCCATGACTTCGGTATTTTTTTATAATTCAGCTTCGTTTTATCTCGTTTGAGAGTAACTCTGTCTAATTATTATCGCATTGGCCAACCCCCCCCCCCCCCCCCCACCAACATGATCCAGGCATTCCCTCGAACAAAGAGCAACTTATATCCTTAAACTTTCATCATCACTTAACTGAGTCAGATGTAACCTGAAGTTGATCACCAAGTGTTCGAAACTCTCACTATCTCTGTCAGTTTCATCCATTTGGAATATTAAAGCCTCTTCATGAGAAATTCCACCTTAACATGGTTGATTTCATATAGAGAGGAAACAATTAGAGTAAAAATCATAATTCAGGACGAAATGTTTAAAATACTGTATTCAAGTGTTAGTGAATGAACTTTTAAAGGCTTTATTAAATTTAAATATGTTAACAAAGATATAAATATATAAATAAATTAAATCAAAATGGATTAAACTACATTCTAATTAGATAAAATCTGACAGAGAAAATGAGAGAGTTTTGATGTTGAAGGCTAAGGAGTTAAACTTAAATGTAACCCGACGATGAACACTAATTTAGTCTATTCCATAGAGCTATATGTTTCATGCAAGCTAGTCTACCGTTACAATACCAATAGCGCCTCAATGTCTGCGGCTTTACCTGTGTTCATTATCTACATAGTCGTGTATCTATTTGTTGATGCTTGTACCATTCACAACATATTACTTTATTGCCTGCAATGCCACTTACTAGGTTATCTTCAAAGTGGAGGTTTCATTTAATCTAAGGCATAGAACTTGTAACTTCCACAAACTATTACTTTACTGCCTTCAATCGCCACTTTTTAGGTCATCTACAAAGTGGAGGTTCCATTTAATCTAAGGAATAGCGCTTGTAACTTCCAAAAGCTATTTTTTTATTGCCTGCAATACCACTTGCTAGATCATCTTCATAGTGGAGGTTCTATTTAATCTAAGGAATAGCGCTTGTAACTTCCACGAGCTATTTTTTTATTGCCTGCAATACCACTTACTAAGTCATCTTCAAACTGGAAGTTCTATTTATTCTAAGGAATAGAGCTTGTACCTTCCACAACCTAGTCCATTTCTTCATTGACTGCAATAACACTTGTTAGGTCATCTTCATAGTGGAGTTTCTATTTAATCTAAGACATTGAGCTTGTACCTTTCGCAAGCTAGTATCAATGTCTTTGTCACCTTCTGTAGACATTAGTTTGCTAACCTTTGCATGATCAGTATATTTGGATCTGAGGGTGTCCTATTAGCTATTGTTTTTGTTAAATTTTTGCCACTTGTAAGATTTTACCTTCAGTGTTTTTTCTTTTTTTGAAAATAAGGTTATATGTCAGTTGGTTCTCATTGTCCTAGAAAAGTGCCACATTACTGTTTTTTTTTCTCAATGAATATCTTATAATTTTCTGAAGATTGTAGAATACTGATGTTTGAATAGTAAATAATTTATGAGATATGGTCGTGAAGACTCAGGATTGACTACTTTATGTTTTCTCCGAGGGATATCTTGCGCAATAATTTCCAGTTCCCACATAAAGGATCTATGTATACGGCAAAGGTTTGAGCCTCCAATTTTCTGTATTAATTAACTAAAACGCTATCTGTTACCAATTTTTTTAACTTTTAACTAATGACTGCAGTTGTTGATAAACTTATTGAATGAAAACGATTTCCTAAAATCAATAGTTACATTCTTGTATATCTGATTCGATGCTTAAAAGGTATGTATAAATTACTGACTCAAAGTCAATGTTGATTTTGTTAATTGAATGTTGGAGAAGTTTGTTGGCAGATTGGCATCTGAAAGCAATATATTATAAGGCAACGCTGTTCTAAAGAATTGATAAGTGTTTTAGCATGCAATTTTTTTTCTGGAGTTCGTTTGAAATAATACATTACTTGTGTTTGCTTGTGAGACAATCATCTATTGTAATACTGTCAACGAGTTTTATATTTGCGCTGAAGCATTTTGTTATGAATAGTATATAAGAGAGAAATATTAAGGAGAAGGGACATTAATTGGGGAGGGCATGATTATAAATTCATTTAGGTTTATATGTTGTGGAAATAATAATGGAGGAGGACTTGTGTTAACGTGACGTTGATTTGTGCGACGGGCTCGCCCGTTAATCAGAAAGCCAGGTGGAGTGATTTATGGAGCTGTTGGGCTCACAGCCGAGATCCAAATAAAAATAATGGTGTTCCACAATGGCCAGTAAATCGTGACCGGCCAACAACACTGACCCTGCGACAAGTAATTAATAGCAGCTAATGAATCAGCTCGGTGGAGCCTGTTTATTACTGGAACAACTGAATTTGGTCGAGTTTGCGGCGCCCAATTGTCAAAACGCAGTCCCATAAAAGTGTCTGGCCAAGCATTATTTACGACAGACCCACAACCAACCGTTCTCTCCACAAATCTAGTCGATATCCCAATGCATTTTAGCTATACATTCCCAAGTACTGTTTTATTACTAACAGAAGCTTCATTCCAATCATTTCTGTAGTGCCTTAACTCTTGATCCATATAAACATTACTCCTATGCAATTATTACAGTAAAGTCACCACACAACGTACATTTTTTTTTTTTCAATGATTGACTAATTTGGAAATTGTCTATTATATCGGCTTGTTCCACTCGTTTAGATGTAGCAGACCTTAATTTCATCAATTCAATATTACAATTTAGCCTTTAAAACAATATAAATTAATACTGACACATTCGTCCTACGGGTACACAGTACGCAGCGATTAACCGGTTTCATATCTGCCTATCTTCAACAACCATACGTTTGTATTAATTTAAAATTAATTTGGCAATATCTGATCCCTTTTCAGAATCTAACCAGTAATAAAAGTTAACTTTCATGGGAGTACCCAGACACAAACGAATGAGGCGCTGGATTTAAAAGTTTGGCCCAAACCGAACAGTTGACTAGAAATACCAGATCAAATTTCTGGAAACACAAAAAACACTACCTTCTTTATGAATGCTATCAATGGACCATTAATAAGGAAACAGAGAACAGTTGACTAGAAATACCAGATCAAATTTCTGGAAACACAAAAACAACTACCTTCTTCATGAATGCTATCAATGGATCATTAATAATGAAACAGAGAATAGTTGGCTAGAAACACCAGATCAAATTTCTGGAAACACAAAAACCACTACCTTCTTCATAAATGCTATCAATGGATCATTATTTAGGAAACAGAGAACAGTTGGCTAGAAACACCAGATCAAATTAGTCAATATGCTCAATCCAACAAAAAATTTGAACGAAACTACATATCTTAAAACATAAATGACTATCAAAAGAATGTGATCATAATATAAGGAAACAGAAAACATTGGCTAGAGATACCAGATCAATTATTTATGAAACACAAAAAACACTACCTTCTTTATGAATGCTATCAATGGACCATTAATTAGGAAACAGAGAACAGTTGACTAGAAATACCAGATCAAATTTCTGGAAACACAAAAACAACTACCTTCTTCATGAATGCTATCAATGGATCATTAATAATGAAACAGAGAATAGTTGGCTAGAAACACCAGATCAAATTTCTGGAAACACAAAAACCACTACCTTCTTCATAAATGCTATCAATGGATCATAATAAGGAAACAGAAAACAGTTGGCTAGAAATACCAGATCAAATTTAGTCCAATATGCTCAATCCAACAGAAAAGAAAATTTTGAACGAAATAATATATCTTAAAAAATATATGTACGATATCAAAAGGAGATTGTTGTCTTACATATCACTTATGCAGGCTGAAATAACATCATTCGTAGAATATAAACGAATTTATATTATTATATACTCTGACTAGAAAAAACATAAATCTTTGAACACATTGTACGTGAAGCGAGACAACCTTTAAGTTGCATGAAAAATCATGCCTTTAAGAGGTTATGATTTTTGACAAATTATAATAATAAAGATTAGTATATAAAAGGGAATAATTCTCTAAGAACAATTATGATGTTGACTGAAAAACGAAAGTTGACTCTAGACGACTGTTGCTTCGCAAGACCGCTGGGTGTCTCTATCTCTTCTCTCCTGCTGACGGTTAAACCGAAAAGTAGAGACTGTATATGGGTTCTTATTATATATATATATATATATATATATATATATATTTATTGGAAATACGATTTAAAACGGACAATGATGTTACCAATGAGTAGAATAGAGTTAACAGGAAATCCAAGCGTAAGTACCATTGCCGCTGCTCAGCAAATAGCCTTTGACCGTTCTGCCAATAGGTATAAGAGAGGTTGCACCAAGTCCCTGTGTTAATGATGTTGGCAGAAAACATTAGCCTACTGTACTCTACTCCCATTGTCAACTCGCTCGAACATATTCCTTTCCAACCGACAACATTAGAAAATCTATTTATTTTTATTTTTATTTTTATATATAATATTTATATATATATAACTTTTATTGGAAATACGATTTAAACGGACAAATATAATTCAATATAGAAATAGAAACATAGAGAAATCAAAAGAACACACTTACAGTCTCTAATTTTTGGTTTGAACCGTCTTCAGGAGAGATAAGAGAGGGAAACCAAGCGCACTGGTTCAGAGACGGTTGGAGACCGTCTCTTTCCCTCTCTTATCTCTCCTGAAGACGGTTCAAACCGAAAATTAGAGACTGTAAGTGTGTTCTTTTGATTTCTCTATGTTTCTATTTTTATATTGAACTATTTATATATATATATACTTTTTTGTAGTAAATACGATCCGAAACGGACAAATATAATTTAATGTAAAAAAAGAAACATAGACAAATTAAAAGCACACACTTACAGTCTCTAATTTTTGGTTTGAACCGTTTCCAGGAGAGATAACAGAGGGAAACCAAGCGCAATGGTTCAGAGACGATTGGAGATCCAACCTTGGTTTGTGTGTGCTTTTAATTTATTTATGTTCTTTTTCTACATTGATCTATATATATATATATATATATAATATAATATATATGTGTGTGTGTGTGTGTGTCGGAAAGGGGAAGAGTAGGGAGAGAAAGAATGAGAGAAGAAAAGAGATAAGAGACATCATCAAGAAATGTCAATTACGAATTAAAGAAATCTTATAACAACCTAATCCCTGATAACCCCCGAACTGATTATTCCCATAAGTAATGTATTCTACCAAGATTTGATGTCATGGTTATTTGAAAACTCTCTAATGATTTTCAGCCCGACTTCACATTTGCTACTACAAGCTTAATTGAAACAAATATCTGTCATCATGCTGAGTTGATTTAAAAACAATAATAAATAATAGTCAATGCGGGAGGACCTCAAAGTATGACACCCACTAATATCAGTTTGTATCAGTGTTGCATATTACAAGCTGAGGAGGTAGTTTGTTATCATTGTCGAGATCTAGTTGATAATGCCTCCCCATCCCCGCCATTTCCATCTAATTGTGCTGGCCAGCGAGAGATGAGTTTGACAGGCGAGTCGCAGGACGCCGTTTGAATACAAGTTATGGAAGCCTGGCCAGGGTATGCGGCAGGACATCAATTGGGACGTAATGGTGGTCTGGCGGGTATGCCTGGTATGCGCGGGACACAGGCGCCGACCATGCGACTCGCTCCACAACCACCTGGAATGCGCTCTTTACGGCCCCCATTACTCGCTGCGCAACGCCTCTATCAATCTCCCACCCTTCACACCCCATAACCCTAAACCATCCACTTACTCTTGATCCATTTTTTTTTATTTCATGTTCCTTTTAACTCATCTTTAAATTCATATCTGTTTTGACTGAATTCCATTTTGTCACTTCAACTTTATATTCAAAAAAGAACAAAAAACTAAACAAAAAAAAACATCAGTTGTTGATTTTTCTTGTTCCAAGGTACTATATATGCCATAATGTTTGTACCTACTGGACTAGTGCTCCTCGATGGTTTTTTGCACTCCCAACCCCTTAATCACCATACAAGTTAATGCATCCTTACTAACACAAATGTGAAGGCAACACAAGCATCATATATAAAAATCAAATTACGCAAAAAACTTACACACACACACACACACACACACACAAATTTTAATGTTGTGAAAGCTGACAATGTAGACTATGTAAAATATAATTTAAATTTACAACTTTATAAAATAAATTTAGAATTAAGCACGTAAGACAGTATAGCCATAAGAAGAAAATTACATTTAGTACATTTTGTGGAACATGTTGTTATATAAATAAATTCCCCCATTGCAGGTGTACCGCCCGTTGGGGGGGGGGGGGGGGGCACAAACACACACACACACACACACACACAATATGCATAGGAGTTGAAATGAGTAATCTCTTAGAAGTAAATTTCATTTCAAAATTAAGATACTTTTCACTAGTTGATAGAAATGACTGGATGTAGAATGTCAAGTACTAGTTAGGGATATATATTTCAATAGGTTTTTAATGAGCTAAATTTTATAGAATTTACTCGATAATATGGCTCATGCACAGCTAAAATTTGCGGCAAACAGCAAATCAGTTATATTAAAGGTAAAAATTCTCTAAGTCTGGTCGTTGGAAACAACATTACCTAGAATCCTACATCAATTGAACAATATTATCGGTAATTTGAAATCAGTAACGATAGAGTTTCTTAGATCAAGTTAAATGAAGAACGATATCATCTCGACCAACAGCTTGCTGGTCCTCAAAAATGCTCTTTACTCATTCAAATATCTAATCAACTATTTATTTTCAAATTTTCTCACAAATCATCCATTTATAAAAGCATTATGATCTTAAATGTTGTTAAACATTGTTTAAACTTACAAAATTATACCTAGTTTACTAACTGCGTAAACAGAATCCTAGACATGGATTCTGTGAGGTTCTTCAATATATAGATGCAATTCATGTTGATTAAACATTGTATGTAAACTACGATTACTAACAAGTAAACTAAGAAATGTCAACTACTTTATTTAAATATGTTACTAAGTTAAAAGAAAATTCAAGGTGAATTGATTTTTGCTAAATTTAAAGTATCCAAGAAAAACGAATATATAAACAATATATATATATATATATTAATACTAATATATAAAGGCGACCAGATTAACTCAGTGGCTAACGTAAACGCCTCTGAACTTTAAAAAATATTTGAATTTTTTTTCATTATTTGCTATCCTATCACCTTTTTATATTAGTATGAGACGATAGTAATCAAAAATCAAGTTAGTTTTTCAGATTCAAATCGAACTCCCAACTTTCAAAGTTTTTCACCTTTAGCTAAAATATTTTTTATAAAAAAAGAAAAAATTCTTGAATAAAAATAAAGGTAATCTATGACTTTTTCTACGACTTTTTATAGGACTTTTATAGGACTTTTTTTACTCGTATTAATGAGTAAACAGAAGCAGTATTTTCTTTATCTTATTGAAATATTCTTATTTGTGCCTTTGAAAAAAGTTTTATATAATACCGAAACGTCGGCTTTTGAAAGTTCGATTTGTGTTTAGAAAACTAACTGATTGTCTATTTATTTTAGTCATATTTCTCTTGGTAGTTGATATCACATTATATTTGATATGTTGTAGCTTGTTTTGTCATATATTGCTGAATTTTGGTTCTAAAAGCTTATTGATATAAGTGTCATATTTAATTTCCTTTTCCCTGGGAATTCCCTGGTTTTCTTTTAACTTAGTAACATATTTAAATAAAGTAGTTGACATTTCTTAGTTTACTTGTTAGTAATCGTAGTTTACATACAATGTTTAATCAACATGAATTGCATCTATATATTGAAGAACCTCACAGAATCCATGTCTAGGATTCTGTTTACACAGTTAGTAAACTAGGTATAATTTTGTAAGTTTAAACAATGTTTAACAACATTTATGATCATAATGCTTTTATAAATGGATGATTTGTGAGAAAATTTGAAAATAAATAGTCGATTAGATATTTGAATGAGTAAAGAGCATTTTTGAGGACCAGCAAGCTGTTGGTCGAGATGATATCGTTCTTCATTTAACTTGATCTAAGAAACTCTATCGTTACTGATTTCAAATTACCGATAATATTGTTCAATTGATGTAGGATTCTAGGTAATGTTGTTTCCAACGACCAGACTTAGAGAATTTTTACCTTTAATATAACTGATTTGCTGTTTGCCGCAAATTTTAGCTGTGCATATTATCGAGTAAATGCTATAAAATTTAGCTCATTAAAAACCTATTGAATTATATATCCCTAACTAGTACTTGACATTGTACATCCATGATGCAAATTAGTTGTATAAATAAAAAGGTAGTGGGAGGGGGGTTAGAGAAAGCGGGGGTGGGTAAGGAGGAGGTTGCAATTAGGTTCTCCATCGTGACTACATTAGGGTGCGTTGTTTTGAGAATCGCAGAACAATTAAGAGGCAAGTCATTCTTTGGCAAGTAGAGCGCAGGGCCTCTAATTAGCTTGACTAACTTGCGACTTTCTTCATTATGCTGCTGCTTCAGAGCCAAACCTTTGCTCTAACTCATAGGGCTCAATCACTCAAGTCTTTAAAACTCTCTCTCTCTCTCTCTGCGCCATGCCTCAAGCAGGAAAAATCATTGCTTTAAGTTTTAAAAGAGACAACTCTACCGTATTACTAAACTTAATTCAGTCTTGATTCTGTAAGATGAAAATATACATTCCCCAAACAAAAATTTCTGTTTATTGTTATGTAATAATAGGCTAACATAATCTTGTGCCATCCACGTTAAATACAAATATCTTTGCCCCCTTCCCTCTCACAACCTAAAACAAGATATTATTAATAAAGTGATAACAGTTCTCTAGTGGGAAAAATATATTGAATATACAACAGAGAAGAACATTGTTGTTTGTCTTCCACACTTATAAGGCTTTCACATTTTAGTACTGTTTTAGGGGTGGACATTGTGGCTCATTTATTATTTGACACCAATTTTAGCAATGTGCGAGCTTCGTTACCTGTTGATTATATATTGGGAGTACTGAATTTTGCTCTAAGCTAAATGTATTTAGTGTAGGAATCTTTAGCGGGTACGTGACATCGTTCAGGCTCGAGACCGACGGCTTAACAGCCTCTCCAAGATATGATGTTCAGATTCATTCAACTCTGTCATGAATAAATCGAGTGCCAGAGAGGGTATTGAACTGTGGATCTACCTGTCCAGAGGTCAGCACATCAGAGGTTACCACTGTTTTAATCTAGCCTCTTCAACTATATGAAGTTCTGGCAAATAAAAAAGCAAAACAGTATTCTAACAATTTTTAATTTAATTTTGATAAACTAATATCAAAAAGCGGTTTTATGATAAAATTGAATTTATAACCACTCTACTTTCATAAGGCTGTTGAATAATTTAAGTAAGGCTATCTGCATGATTTTAAAAACTATTTTAAACATGCCATTTCAGTCACGAACTATTTCTTTCTTTGACGTGACTGTTCTTTTGAAAGTCGACACTAACTAATCTGTTATCTAAATTATGTTGTTTTTCAATGCTCACAGCTGTTCTCCTTTTGTGCTGTTCTGGGAGTGAAAAGTTTATTTTATTTATTATTTGGCACCTATTTTCGTAATGATCGATTCACATTATCAGGTTATTTTTACATTGGGAGTCGTAAATTTTGCATAATTGAATTGTATTTAAGGTATGGATCTATAACGAGTGCCTGTCATCGTACAGATGTGCGATTGTCATCGTACAGATGTGCGTTCTGTACGATGTGCTCAAATTAGTTTAACTTCCGCGTGAAGAAACTGAGAGTCAGAGTATGAATCAATATGAAGCTCGTAGCTGTCCTGAGGCTAGCACGCAAGCCACTGGGCTACTCTGTCTCCTGCTGTTGAAATCATGCAGAGTATAGTATAGTACATCATTTGACACTCATTCCGACAAGTCTTTCTGTCGGAAGACAGAACTTACGTTTTTGCTTAGCCGTCACTTAGTAAAGTGTTGACTTTATGTAAAGTGTCACCTGTAAAGCAATACAGCAGGTTTTGCTTTTTCATTTGTCAGAACTTAATATTATAGAAGAGGCTAGATTAAATCAGTGGTAACGTGCTGGCCTCTGGGCAGGTAGATCCACGGTTCAATACCCTCTCTGGCCCTCGATTTATTCATTAGGGATATGAATGAATCTGAACATCTGGTCCTTTGGTGTGGATGAAATGCCGTCGGTCCCGAGCCTGAACGATGTCAGGTATTTGTTAAAAATTCCTACTTTTTGGTAATAGTACCATAACTGCTTAAAACAGTGGTTTGTAACCACTTCAGTCGCGGACCGGTATTGGTTCTTGTGTTGTTTCTTACAAAGATATGCACATACAAAGGAAATGAAATAATTTTTATTAAATTGATAAGCAGAGTCAGAAAGATGTTTTATTTTGAAAGATTTCTATTTTTTTTAGCCTATTTCTCTCGTTTACTTCCTTTACACAATACGTGTTACAGCTAAATAATTCACTGTTTCTAATTAAAAATGCCGAGTTCTAATTTGATGTCCATGTTATATGTCTACATGATGGACTACTCAAGGAATTTGTTTAATTTTTATTAAATAAATACGATTTTGATTTGATACTTTTCAAATCACTTTATTTCTTAGTGTCTCCCCACTACATATTAAAGGAAAGCCCGTAAAAATATATTTAGCAAAAACTGCTTCACTGTTAAAAATATTGAAGTCCACAGGCGTAGAGGGCTGGAATAAAAAAAAAACAGCAGTTTACAAAAGAAAATATGAGGCTTTAAATAAAGTTGAGAGTTACCTGGACAAACTATAAGCACATTTTCCAGGTATTTTTTGCACACAGAAGCACAGAGAAGTTTGCCACTTCAATACATACTGGTAGGACGACAGTGGTTATTTTTCTTTTAAGATTGACCATGCAATATGGATTCTGACATTTTTAGACTAGGAGATAAAAATAAACAAACTTTAACAAAAATTATACAAAAATAAAAAATTGAATCAAAATAGCATATAGTTAGTTATATTTTAGAACAATTTATATTGATATGGCTTCTCGATCACTGATCACAGAAAAGGTTCATGAGGATTTTGGTCATTGGCATATAATCAAGAGTTGAATTTTCTTTATTACTAAAATCCCCAAGAACCCCTTCTGTGAACTTAAAACAATTTAGTTTAACTCTATTTTAATTATTGTTTAATTAGTTAATCAATCATTTTTATTTTTTAAAAATATCTAAAAAACAAAAATTAAAACTTTTATGTTTAATGATTTTTTTTAAAAAAAAAATAGCTTGGTTCATTTATATCAAAAAAAAAATTGTAATATACAAGGTTTTTGAAAAAAAAAAAGAAAAAAGAATTTATTGACTTGTTGAGGGAAAATGACTGGTATATCTGTTGCCCTGATCTCATAGGGAGATCTTGTAAGTAGATGCCGTCCTCTGTGAGGAGAAAAACCATGTTTTATTGATTGTCTTAGGAATGTTGGCGTAAAAAACATCTTGTGCCCGGCTTAGCATGATCCATGATATCAAATAGAAATAGCTTTCCTGCTTGAGTCCAGGTTATGCCTCTTTGTGTGTAACTTGAATAGCAAGGTAATTACATTAGCCATTTATATATATATATATATATATATATATATATATATATATATAGGTGTGTTCTCTAATCGGGGTTCGGTCAATTTTCCAGAATAAAAAATCAAACTCTCGTTGCCAACGTTTCGGTTTTATTTAAAACCTTTTTCATAGGCCTACAAACAAAGGATAATAAGAAATCACATATCAACATCAAACATATACACAATATGAAAATGGATTGTTACAACTTATGAATATTACAAGCAGAAATATTTCAGAGATACATAAAACAATATTACTTACAGAAGTAAGAATTTTTTAACTAAGAAAATGAAATTTACATTATTTAAAGGAACAACAATGTTAGCCGGACAAAACCTTCGACTAGACTAATAAGATAACATTACAAATAACCTCAACACTGTTCACTCAAGGGAACTAAATAAATCAAATTTCACTAAACCTCAGCACAACACTCCAGAATAAATATTACTTAAATTAGTAATATCACTTCTATGATTAATCGAACTTAGATCGATTAATTTTCATATTGTGTATATGTTTGATGTTGATATGTGATTTCTTATTATCCTTTGTTTGTAGGCCTATGGAAAAGGTTTTAAATAAAACCGAAACGTTGGCAACGAGAGTTTGATTTTTTATTCTGGAAAATTGACCGAACCCCGATTAGAGAACACACCTATTCTATCATACGGTCGATATATTATTGAATCTGTTTATATATATATATATATATATATAAAGCATATTATATGTTCATATTATATAAAACATTATATTAAGCATATTAAATTCTAACTAAATAAACATATATTCCCATTATATAATTTCGGGCTTAAAGTGTGTTAGGTTTTATAAGCGTCTCTTACGTTTATTTATACATTATATATATATATATATATATATATATATATATTGTTAAAAATATGACCATATTTTGCTGAAAGTTGCTTCTTAATAAGTTTCTCAAGTTTTCTGAATAGAGTTCTTGTTACTATCTCAACAATATATAATATGCTTCCGATAGTCGACATGTTACATGAGTCCATGTTTCTGCTGTCCTCAGCCATTATCAAGACATAACTGAGTTTGAAATAGATTGTTCCTTTATATAAGAGAAGTGAAATGTGTTGAGAAGGTTGGGGGATTAAAGTTGTTTTTCTGAATCCTTGGGTTGAGTGACCTGGTTAGGAGTTTGTTGCCTCTACCTGGAGAGGTCCCACTTGACCTGGGGTTGATCTAAATAGTTTTACCACTTTCTCACTATTTTCTAACTGGATATTAATATATGGCTTCGTTTTCTGTATGAGTATGGCTTCTGTTATTTTGAGTCTATGCTGGTCCTGTTCTTTTTTTATTATTCTAGTTCCTTCCACAAGCGCTTCTCTGGTTAACTTTGTATGGTGGACTTGCTCTGTGTGTTTTCTGGGGGCTCCAGATATCAGGTGCATGGTCAGTCTTCTAGAGAGTGTAGTTGTAGTCATTCCAATGTATGAGCGTTTTTGGGTTTCACAGTCCCCATAATTGCATTGGTACTCGTACACCAGATTTGTTTCTTTCAGTGGAGAGTTTTTGCAGCGACTGCAATATATATTTGTAAAAGTTGGGAGCAGACCTTCATTTAAACATATATTGTTAAATAACCCCCATATTTGGCTTGTATCTGTTTCTTACACAATTTTTCCAGTTTTCGGAATTCATTCCTCGTCTCTTCATTAAAACTATAAAGCTTATCACCAATATTCCTAGTCGACATGTTTAGAATGTACCACATTCATCATCAGGACAATAATGAGAATAATAGTAGGATTGTTGGTTAATATATATAGAGGTGGATTACTATTGGAATTTTCACAGGACATCGCTCTGGGTCACGGGGCATTATGGAGGATTAAGGCAGGGTGGTTGGACTCACCTACTACCTGGCTAATCTGGTTTGACCTGTTAGAAAATAATTTTAAAATTCCACAGGAATTATTAAGTTGGATATTTAATAATCCAGATACAAGCCAAATATGGGGCGTTATTTAACAATATATATATATATATATATATATATATATATATACGAGGTGTGTAAATAAAGTAGTGAGACTGGCAACGTCGCTTTCGATCTGGCAACGCTGGAGACGCGTGGCCTTGAGTAGCGTCAGGTGCACGTGTGATGCGCCTCCAGTATGAATCTGAACTCGCCACAGTCATTTGTTTGTCCGTAGCGTTGGTTATCGTGAAATGGTTTTTTCTTGAGCGTTTTAAAAATGAGTGACCTCAAAGTTGAGCAGCGGTGTGCAATCAAATTTTGCTTCAGACTTGGACAACTTGGACTTTTGAAAAACTTCAGGAGGCCTATGGAGAACGTGTTTTATCAAGGGCACAGGTTTTTCGGTGGTTTAAGGAATTTTCAGAAGGAAGAGAGTCGATTGAAGATGAACCACGAAGCGGAAGGCCTTCAAGTGCAAACACCGATGAAAATGTCAACAGAGTACGGAACCTTGTGCGTTCAGATCGACGCTTGACAGTCAGAATGATCGGGGAACAGTTGAATTTGAATCACACCTCCGTTCATCACATTTTGACAAGTGGGTGTTGCATCACGACAACGCGCCCTGTCACACTGCCATCTCAATAAACGAGTTTTTGGCCAGTAAAAACATTCCTGTTGCTCCTCAGCCTCCTTATTCACCAGACTTGAGTCCTTGTGACTTTTTCCTCTTCCCGAGATTGAAAAATTACCTCAAGGGAACTCATTTCGGGACACTACAAACCATACAAACTGCTGTAACCGACCAGCTGAAGGCCATTCCAGAATCCGAGTTCCAGCAATGCTACAATGATTGGAAGGACCGTCTCCAGCGCTGTGTGGCTTCCGAAGGGAACTATTTTGAAGGTGACAATATCACATTGTAATTATATTTGAATAGAAAATTTAAAAAAAAATCAGTCTCACTACTTTATTTATACACCTCGATATATATATATATATATATATATATATATATATATATATATATATATCGCCAAGTTGAGTGGCGAGAAAGCAAAAGCCAACTGGACAGCTGCATAGAATATGTACAGGTTGGCCACAACGAAAACGATAAAAAAGTAGTAGGAATGCTGAAGAAGGATAGCAACGAGAAAAAATATAATAATAAAAAAATTAATAATGAAAAAATTATATAATATAAAAAGGAATCTTCATAACTATAAAATTCAAAAGAACAGAAAATTAAGAACTAAATATATATATATAAAGATTTCACATATACACGTGAAATAACAATGCCGGAAGCAAACTCTTACGCCATCATAAACAGATATTCTAACATTTACTGGATGAGTAGAATGTGTCATAATTCATCTGCAACATTTACTTGACTAAGTAAAATTGCAGCTTTATATTTTAGCTTGAAAAAATCTATTTTCAAATTAAATATGATAATTATAATTTAATTAACTGGATTATGGTTGTAGTAGATGAAGCGAGGGAATTATTAACTAGCTTCTCCCGCAGGAGGTTGGCTACAGGTGCATTAGTTTAAAGGACTGTACATCAAAACTAATCAATATATTTCAATTAAATCACACTAATCAATCAGTTTTTACTATTTTTATCAAATGTCCTTAACTACTTATTTTTCTGCATCAGTGAAACTCTGACCAAGACCACTTGATTTAGTTGAAAGATTTTAATCCCATTTATTATTTTCTTACTCTGATGTAGATGTTGATTACTATTTTACATGTTTATGCAAATAAGGAAGAACTAAGACTTCGTCTCAAATTTTTGTTTTGGACCGTCATTCGGAGAATAAATTGAGTAAAAACCAAAACTGTATCAGACTTTCCCTGGCAGTATCTCTACCTGGGTGAGACAGTTTTACTCCTGAAGACGACTCGATTCGAAATGTAGATGTGAGTAGTATCAGGTTTTTCTACATTTTCCTTTTGTGTAATTTAACTTACACTTATAGAGCAATTCTTTTTGTTTATAAATATAAACTAAGTTCACAGATGACCGACTATACATAAAAGAAGTCTTTACACTCCTATTATATCTCTACCTGATGACGAAGAAGTTGAAATATAGTAGTGAGTTTCATAATCCATTTCATTATATGAATTGTTTCATTTATATATATATATCAAATGTATATCAATATATATCAACAATATATATCAACTTGTTGGCTCTTTGACTGAGGAAGACCGCTTGTTACGGTTGAAAAATCTTAGTCTTGTTTTCCCATCTTCATATTGTGGTTTGATCATTGGTTGTTATTTCACGTGTTTAATTGATATCTTTATATATATATATATATATATATATATATATATAATATATATATATATATATATATATATATTATATATATATATATATAATTTATATCGATTATTCTGTAGTGTTTCTTTTTATTTTTTATACTTAATTTAATTTTATATATATGTATATGTTTTGTTAAACGACCTTTATACTGTGGTACAATAAATAAACTTCATTGTCCATCTTTCAAGTTTTCTCACCTTTGTTTTGATTGCTCCCAAAATTTACTTAAACACATTTGTTAAATGACTTGCTTATTTCCAATCTTGTATGTTTCCTACATACCTTCTCTAAATATATGTATATATGAGTTGACTGCTGTCTTTCCATTGTAACCCGTCTTCTGAAGAAGAGAATTAACAGCGTCGGTTATTGAATGTAAGTCATAATATATTGTTTCCATCCGTATTATATCTATTTTCTAAACGTAAACACTCAATAAAGAACAGTACAAAAACTCACTTCAATGTTTCCTTAAACATTTTTAAGAAAATATCAGGGAATTTTTGTCATTCAGCCAACAGGTGAACAGTTTGGTTTTTGACTCTGACGAAGACCGCTTGTTACGGTTGAAAAATATTAGTCTTGTTTTCCCTTCTTCGTATTGTGGTTTGATCATTGATTGTTATTTCACGTGTTTCTTTGAAATATGTTTATATTCACATGATCAATCCATAATATGAAACGAAAAGAAAAAGACCAAGATCTTTCAAACACAATAAGTGGTCTTCGTCAGGGTCAGTCAGAGTTGGGCTTTTGACTCTGACGAAGACCACTTGTTGTGGTTGAAAGGTCATAGTCATTTTTTTTCATTTCATATTGTGGTTTAATCATTGATTGTTAATTCACGTGTTTATATGAAATCTTGTTTTATATATATATGATGCAGAGACAACTGGTAATCAACATTCTGCAGATTTCATAGAAGATCACCAGAGTGTTTTAAGTCTCTGTCTGATGTTTTGTATTTTTAATAATGTTCTTACCATTATTACTTCTTTGTAGAGTAGACGATTGGAGCAGAAGTTGTTCATAGAGCATGTTGACATTTACTTTATAATGAATTAATCAGAAAATAACTATAGAAAAAAAAAGTAATGAAATAAATATGTTAAGGTAGACAAGTAGACTATGGAAATACTGTGAAAAAGGTAAAAGAATGATACTCATCTGAGCTCGCATAATACAGAAATAGGGAAATAGATCTTTATCTTTTCCTTATTAAGGTTTCTGTTGAGAAGGTTAGCTACTATTACCATGTGTTTTTCTAAAAGTCAACATTTTTCTATTTCTATTTCTATTTTGATCTAGGAATCGATGATATACAAACATATACTTCTTGCAAAGTAAAAAATGTCGCATAAAAATATCATATACGAGCTCGTCTACTAAAGCTCGTTTCAGATAAGTCGTCAACAACATCATATATATATTAGTATAAATAGGGAGCAGACCTTCTTTTATACATATTGTGTTAAACTAAATTGCCTTAATTAAACATACCTTTTTTTTGAGCAGTTTTTCATATTTCCTTGCTAATTGTAAATCGTCTTGATTTAGCTGGTGGATTATTTGAGCGAAACTCTGGTAAGCCATCAATATTTAATGATTAACATAACATAACATGACATGTTTCGGTTGTCTCCAACCATCATGAGAAATTATTATAAAACGTTACAAAACAAAACCATTTTCATGGAACAAGTATGTAAACATAACAGTAAGTTAAATAAAATTGGTCACTAAAAAATAAATATCCCTAAGTCTAACACTAGGAACATTTAAGTTACGATGGGGGGTGGAGGGGGGCATTCAAGCTAGCAATAAATAGGGAGCAGACCTTCTTTTATACATATTGTGTTAAACTGATATGGCTTACCATAGTTTCGCTCAAAAATCCACCAGCTAAATCAAGACGATTTAAAATTAGCAAGGAAATATGAAAAACTACTCAAAAAAAAGGTATGTTTAATTAAGGCAATTCAGTTTAACACAATATGTATAAAAGAAGGTCTGCTCCCTATTTATACTAATATATATATATATATATATATATATATATATATATATGATGTGGTTGACGACTTATCTGAAACGAGCTTTAGTAGACGAGCTCGTATATGATATTTTTATGCGACATTTTTTACTTTGCAAGAAGTATATGTTTGTATATCATCGATTCCTAGATGAAAATAGAAATAGAAATAGAAAAATGTTGACTTTTAGAAAAACACAAAGTAATAGTAGCTAACCTTCTCAACAGAAACCTTAATAAGGAAAAGATAAGGACTATATATATATATATATATATATATATATATACATCTTCAGTCACCCTGAAGATGACTGGAAGCGAGTCGAAACATGTCGGTTCCAACTTAATTAACATTCTCCAACGTTTGGATGAAGGAAAGAAGGTATTCAGAAACCTTGAAAAACTAGTGAAGAAAATGACATCAGCGAAATACGGTCAGCTGTTCAACGAAATATATATATATATATATATATATATATATATAGAGAGAGAGAGAGAGAGAGAGAGAGAGATAGAGAGAGAGTTCAATGTACACAAAGAAACATAGAGAAATTAAGCACACACTTACAGTCTCTAGCTTTCGGTTGAACCGTCTTCAGGAGAAATAAGAGAGGGAAACTAAGTACACTGGTACAAAGACGGTTGGAGACCAACAATGTTGCCACATACGCTCCCGGTCATAGAGTATAAGACCGGGCGCGTATGTGGCAACATTGGTCTCCAACCGTCTCTGTACCAGTGCGCTTGGTTTCCCTCTCTTATCTCTCCTGAAGACAGTTCAACCGAAAATTTGAGACTGTAAGTGTGTGCTTTTAATTTCTCTATGGTTTTTTATGTATATTGAACTGTATTTGTCCATTTCAGATCGTATTTTCATCGAAACATTATATATATACATATATATATATATATATTCGTTGCAATGTTGACCAATGGAAGTGAAGTTTATAGGTCCATGCGTAAGTTCCCAGTTGCCCGCTGCTCAGCAAAAAGCCCTTGTCGCTCTGCCAATAGGTATAGAGGTTGCACAGCCCCTCTGTGTTAAATGATGTTTGGCAGAAAACATTAGCCTCACTTTACAGTGAACTCCTGTTCCCTTTCTATTTTTGATTTTTGTGGTTGTTGGGTGTTGTTGTTTACTATTTTCTGTTACGGATATTGCTAGTTTTTAAATGATACTCTCGGTAAACTTTGTAAACTCGGTTACTCGGTAAAAATGATTCTCTCTATAAACTTCACTTCCATTGGTCAACATTGCAACGAATCATATTCCTTTCCCCGGACAACTCATAGAAAATATATATATATATATATATATATATATATATATCGAAGTTTAAACGACACTAAGAAATAGAGAAATATAACTAAAATCTTTCAACCAAAACAACAGGTCTTCGTCAGAGTCTCACTCATAGCCTGTGTGAACGTATAGAGAGACTGTGTTGAATACCATTTGTTTAGGTTAAAAGATGTTACTGAAATTTCTGAGAACCTGTATTGTGGTTTTAAGGATGATTTGTATTTCAACTATCTACTGTGAAATCTAAAAAAAAACATTAAAAAACTGATAATGTGAGAGTTATCTTTAGGTTCTGTGATCTGACTGCATAAATATGGGCTCAGGAGTATAACAATATTTGTTTCAGAGCAGAAGTAGTATGGCTTTAGTAGCTCTGAAATTGACTATATGATTTTCATAATTTATTTTGATATCGATCTAAGTCTTAAGATGAAATGCTGAAATATGTGGTGTTAATTTTACGTATGACTGATTTTATATGCAGTTTAGTGACAGAAAGTTATGAACATTTTGGGCTATATTAAAGGGATGTTTAATAGAGAAGCGAACAGAAAGGATTGGACAGTAAGTGAATAGAGAGAGGTGCTGGCATTTTGGGAATAACTGGGTGAGCTTCAAAATAGAGCTACAGCAAGAACGCTAAGGTAATGATCCACGTTGGTTGCTTTAAACCAAATTAACATTTATATTGGAAGCAATGGATGAAAGAGGGACTAATAAATAAGGAAATCCTCTGAGGGTAACCGGTTTGATCACAAGTAGCCCTCACAGTAACAAAAGACGAAATAATCTATAAGAGATGAAAAGAGTCTCTATAGATTGTATCTAATGACTCAGTGGATGTGCTCCCCCCCCCCCCCCACCCCCCAACCCCTAAACCCCTCTCTCCAGCACGCTATTGATCAAGCCTCGTATTGGCCGGACGCCATTGCGCAAGCGCCCACCAACCCTCCCAATAGACACAATCCACCCTCGTCACTCACCCCTTCTGAAATACACTCCCGCCCAAAAATCCTCTTTCACCCTTAATGTGCCTCCCGCGCAGGAATTCCAGCTATGCTACCACCTAAAATACTTGCTCAAAGAAAAAGATATTTTTTTATCTAATTTAGTACTTTGATGTATTTTTTTTTATTTTGAAATTTTAATCGTCTAAAAAAAATAAACAATATTTTTATAAATAGCATTTCTTTTCAAGGCCAAAAAAAACTAACATTGTTTAACCACAATAATATTAAATAGTTAAATAAATAAACTGTTTTGAAAAAAACATTATAATTTGTACAATAATACAATTTATACTATTATAACTTATGGAACTGTTTTCTGGAACAATTAGTGTGGGATGTATTAGTTAGTCATCAACAGTAGAGTGTCGGTGGTTAATGTGAGCCTGATTGACAGTATCCTGCCAGCCCATACTTAGTGCCTCCAGGAGTGCGAATGAAGTCTCTACCCGAGGCTGCCGTCGTACGTAGTTGCCACTCAGGGACAACAAACGCAAATACGACGTCATTACTGTACAGACAAACTTAATATCTGACATGAATTACTGACATTCCAAGTTATAGTAGTACAGTAATCAAGCAGTAGAAGGCCTCTGGTCTGGAACTGCTAGTACGTCGTGCACTATAGTGCGCGGATATATTCGGTGGTCCAAGGATTCAAGGACCACCAGGTGCATTCAAATAACCGGCAATCTCCTCAGGGTGATTTATAGCCAAAATGTAGTTGTTCTATGTGATTGCCTGGTCAGAAGCACCTCGCTTGCTTGCCTGTAATTTAAGTAGGACACCAAACAAAACCTATTGAAGATGTGTCACAAAATCGACCAGCAAGTAAAAATTAATAAGATAAGATAGTTTATTTAATGAATGCCCTTTCAAAAAACACACTCGATAAAGAACAATGCTTTGCTAAAGTTGAATAGTTTTAACTTCAAGTCAATATGGCAACGTAGCTGAACCATCAATACTTTAAATACATGCATATTATTATGACCACTGAGGTTAGTATGATTTAGATTATTAATATGGCAAACCATCATACGTCGTACAATGATGGAGTCGTTGGAGCGCTTTCGGACGTTGTTCATCTTCAATCGCAACTCGTTCGCAATCAGTTGAGATTGAAGATGACAACATCCGAAAGCGCTCCAACGACTCCAACATCATTGTACGAGGTATGACGGTTTACCACATTAATAATATAAATCACCAAAACTATACTCGTTCAAAGATTACGTCAATGGGTACGACTACGGTTTTTACAAACGGTACATAAATATAATATTAAAACAGCATATGTTATCAGATATAATTCAAGTGTGTCTACTTTGTCAATTTTTGGAAATCATTTCTACCCGGATGGTATAAACAAGTAACAAGCTGAGCAAGTCATGGTGATGTATTTTACAGATTGTTGGTTAGTTATCAGGGTGTAATTAACCCTAGAAACTATTGATCAGGAGTGAATAAGTCTCTTGATATCACTCCTAAAATTAAGAGATAAAATCAACAAACTGTTCATAGTTGTTATAATGATTTATTATCAGTTTAAAACAAACGCACTGCAGTATAATGGTACAGTAAATGGTAGTTTATGTACATCAACATTTTAGAGTTGCTATATTTATCACGGTAGTCAATTTCCCTGAGTGAAATCATTAAATGTCAAACAACTGTTCACGCTATTTACTACGTTCACCTTCCCTTATATGGTTTGTTAGTTGAAACTGGTTTTCTGTTATTTTTAGTTGTTCATTTTTTTTACAAGTTCTACTTTTCTCTTCTATAAAATGTAAAAAAACTTCCCAACATATTTATTTCATTATTTTGATAAAATATTTCAAAACGGATAAATATAATGTCTTACCAACATTAATAATTTGCATAATCAGTGTTATGCACCGATGAATATGAATCCATATGTTTTATTTTATCTTTAATGAAGAGGTATTTGGTTTCTAATTTTATCTACTTGAGAAGGTATTAGTACCACGAATCGTAGATCGTTTTCACTAAATTTATTTATATTCAGATGAGGTTGAAATACTGCAGTCAGTTTTGTTGTTTGCTCCATGTTCTATTCTCTTCACCATTTCATATATGTGTATATAAATTATTAATCAACAATAACTCTTGATATAATATATGAATTGAAAACCACAATAAACAGATATATATATATTAATTACAATGCCCTAAGGCCTTTCGTACAACATCATCAAGAGCTAAATAAACCAAACTGATTGTTTGGTCATTTAGCTCTCTGATGATGTTGTAACGAAAGGCCTTAGAGCATTGTAATTAATACATATTTGTTTATTGTGCTGTTTAATTCATATATATATAACTCAATAGAAAAAGAGAAAAACATAGATAAAGCCATATAACACTCACTACTATATTTCGACTAGCGTCGTAATCAGGTAGAAGTACTCCTGCGAGCAGACGCAGCTTTTGAGCGAACTGTCGAATGCGACAAACACGAGTGCCCTTTCCTGGCTGCCTTGCTCAAGAGTAACTATCTAAAGAGAGAGAACTAACTAAAAACGCAAACTGAAAATAATAGAAGCAGAAAAGAAGAAAGCAATGTGTGATAAAATAAGTATAAAATTTAATGCTGAAATAAAATTAATAATAGGAGAAAAAAATTAATAGTACTGATTGAGGCCAGGAGGAGAGTGAGTACCATATATATATATATATTGAGATTTATTGAGGGTTTTTGGTCTAATATTCAAAAAACTTCGTTGCCAACGTTTCGATATATATTTATATCATCTTCAGGGCTAAAAACATTGTTACATTTAGCACACTTATTTCAACAAAACTGGTCTACTGTTTGCTATTATGTACATGGTCAACAAAAATTGAAAAATTACAATGGTAAAACTATAGATTTTTATATTTAAGTTTGTTTTAATAATGTTTAGAAAATACAAAGATATAAATTTGTTTACCTGAGAAGTATGTTTATGTAAGTAAATGTAAGAATGTTTTTAGCCCTGAAGAAGATATAAATATATATCGAAACGTTGGCAACGAAATTTTTTGAATATTAGACCAAAAACCCTCAATAAATCTCAAAAAATATATGAACAGTTGGTCAAGAAAAGGACATCATGATATATATATATATATATATATATATATATAGTTTTCTAATTAAATGAAACGATTCAACGAACTAAATAAACTACTTTGACATAAATTAGTTTAAACATAAACACTCAGAAATGAAACAGAAGCTCACAACACTCACTGTAGTGAATTTCTGTTTCATTTCTGTGTGTTCTTTATGTCAATGTAGTTTATATATAGTGTGATATATATATATATATAAAATTCACAGTAATTAAAATGGAATAAAGAAGAAATTTTGTAAGTTGGCTTTTGACGTAACTTTTAAAAAAGTCCTTTAATTCTTTGTAAATATTAGTCGCTCAACAACTTTGATATAAATGCATTATCTTGTTAAATTATTGGATAAGAGATAACTTGAGGAATTCTTTTTATAAGTCCGTTTATTTATACGTAAGACACCTGCCATTTGTCTTTCTTGTAAAAGTCGGTAGCGGCTGTCAATTAATGGGTTACTGCTCTTTTCATTGATGTAAAGTCGTTAATGGGTTGATTCATAAATATTTCTTTTCAAAATCAATAATTTTTGATATTCTAAAGGCGTGTTTTTTACATTAAATGATCATAGTTTGATCAGATAGTTTGATAGTTTGATTCACTCCTGATTCTATCAGTATGAGCAACAAACAACGATTCTTTACGCGCTCTGTAATGCATGTTTAATTAGCAGTTCTAGGTCATGGACCTACTACAGCTGAAATATAGTAACACTGTGATTGTGGAGTCAGTAAGTAAATGTCTGTACTTGTTTTTTTTTCGGTTTGCTGGTATATATTATTTTGTGGTCATTTGTTCTCCCTGAGTCGAGTTGTTAGTCTACGAAGAGTTTGACTTTCTATTTTAACAACAACCTCTACGATGGATGTAGTTAGGAAATTCTTAGGGATTTTCCCCCTAGGCAAGGGGGTTTGGATGAGGTGGGATTTTCGTGTCCCACGACTGGGTAACCAGTCTATTTGTGAATTCGTCAATTGATTCAAATCTGAAGTCTCTTTGAATATCCATATTTCTGGCATACCAAGGCGCGCACATTTATTTTGAACTATCAGTATGATATTTTATTAGCTCTTGCGGTTTGTAATAATGTCAGGCATCTGTAAGTCATGCTAGCCCTAATTACGATCTTATAAATGAGGTCCTTTACTACCTGTGGAGTATTCTTTGACTTCAGGATAGGGTACAAACTTGACATTAGAGCCAGATCTAATTTATATCTATTTTATAGATGATTTTTAAATGTGAGCCGGCTCTCGATTATTACACCTAAGTATTTAGCCTGGGTTTTGTAAGGTATCAACTGGCTACGAATAAAGACTGGAGGAGGTTGCTTGGTTGTTCTTTTACTGAATTGTATGTGGATGCTTTGCTAGGTTGACTTTAAGTTTCTCGCTTCTGACCCAGTAAGAAATTCGAACAAGATAGATCTGTAACTCTCTTACAGCAAATTCCACACTGCCGCATCTAAAAGCCAATAAAATTTCATTCACAAAGAGACCCAGAAATTATTCAGTTTGTCTGGGAAATTCGGAAATTGATCTACGGATTTGGTTAGTCATACATGTCTATCACTATGGGGACAGTGTTGTCAGGATGACCTCAGTTTGTTACTTTTGACGAGCAGTCATTCTCTGTTAGCCCGTAGTTCAGTTTTTCTTAGAATTCTTGTTTTCTCATTTAGAATTGCTGTTATTTTTGATTTCTTATGTTAAACGCGAGATTTTCTTCCATCTCTTTAACTTTCCAGCTGTCTTTCTTCTACTCCCTCTAGCTGCACTTCTCTTTTCATCAACTTCTCTTTCTTCTAGGTTTTATATAAGATTATTTTCTTGAATGGCATATTTGCTCAAGAGATTCTCAGAAATATTTTAATAATTATTAACAAAAATCAATCAGCTGGAAGAATTTACAAGAACAATAAAAACTATCTTTAAATAAAAAAAAAACAAAAATTAACAAGTCGTTATTAATCGAATTTATTCTGTAGTGTAGTGTAGTAGTAATCTATTTGTCTTCATATGTTTTAATTATTCGTTCCTTAAATATTATGTTAATATTATTAGTTACTTTAATTTTTCGTAGTAAAAGTATTTTTCTTCTCCTGTATCCTCACTCATTCATATTTACCAGTCATCATTTAATCAATATCTCTGAGTTCCTTGATGATCTCAAATCCTAAGGTGAATCATTACGTTCTTTGTTAACTATCTGTTGTTAACTCGCTGATGCTTAAGTTTTAAAAAATATTCCGTTTCTTTCATAAGCGTAAGATAAAAAACAGTTCTTAATAACATCTTTTGATATTTATGGAAAATGGGACAGGTTAGTACAATGACAACGTGTTCCTTTACGGACAGACAGATCCAAGGTTCAATACCCATTCTAGTCTTCTATTTATGAATAAATCTAAGCAAAATCGTCCTTCGTAGAGGATGTTAAACCGTAAGGTCCCGATCCTGAACGATTCCACAAACTCGTTAAAGAGTCCTATTCTAAATACATTTATCTTAGGGCAAAATTTAGGACTTTCAATGTAAAATCAACAGGTAATGAGGCTCCTTCATTGCTAAAATGGTGCCAAATAATAAATAAGCCACAATTGCCGCCCCTGAAACAGTACTAAAGAACAGTACTTCTCCTTTAATTTTCATAGTTTTGATTTTAAAACTTAAAATGTTTTTTATCCCTTACTTCAATCGTCCAACTGTTTGTTAAGTATAGCGTACATATTTTCTGTTCTGTGTTTTTTGAAATATCTATGCGTTATTTATGTTATCTTTAAATAGCTATCTGACAGTTTGTAAAATCGATTGTTGCAGCACGCACCGTGTTTATAAAAATAAATATGTTGTTTTGACTGTTAGTTTTCTATAATGTCACAATCTTCCATTATACATTTTTAAGAAATATGAATACGTTGTTTTTTTGCTAGTCTTCTATAATGTTGTAATCTTCTATTAAACAATTTTTAGAAACATCAATGTGTTATTTGCTTGCTAGTATTCTATTTAACATTTCTCATAACAACATTGTAGAAATACATTATAACTTCTATAATGTAGGAGTCATTATTAAATAGTTTTTAGCTAGTTCGTTTGTTTACTAGTCTTCTATAATTTTGTACATTTTATTATATAGTTTTCAGAAACATTAATATGTTGTTTGTTTTCCAGCCTTCTATAATGTTAGAGTCTTCAATTAAAGAGTTTTTGGAAACATAAATATGTTGTCTCATTGCCAGTCTTCTGCTATACAATTTTCAGAAGCATGAATATGCTGTTTGTTTCCTTGTCTTCTATAATGTCGAGGTATTCTATTAAAGAGTTTTCAAACATGACAATGGTTATTATACAGTTTGTAGAAACCTGAATATGATCTTTGTATCTTACTGTGCTCTTAATCTTTCGTTCCGATGCAATAGTTGAGTCCTTTTGACTTTGATAATAAAATATAGCAAATTAACAGAAAATATTCTCTCAGTTTGCTTAACTTATAATAGGAAACATAAAATGCGAATCCAAATATACAAAGAAACATTTTATATGGTTTTTCCTTAAAATAGCTCATATCAGCTTATTATTTCATTAAAAAGTACTTCAAAGAAATTTACTTCAAAAGGATTCCTTTACAGGCTTTTCAAAGGATTAAACAGATTAAGTAAGAGCGAATTGCTTGATGAAGGAGCGGAGGCTTGAAAGGTTGAGGCAAGCCAGAGTGGAGTGCACAAAGACTTTCTTCTGTTAATCTTCACTGCATTAATTTACTTCCAACTTTCTCGACACTGGCGTAATTATTTATAAAACAATTCAGCAGTTTTGTATTCTACAATTAATTTTGTGTTTTACAACTTACACCATTATTGCTATAATGTGGGTATTTCAATTACACATTATACACAAAGAACTAATTTCTAATTTGTTAATGAAAGGTTATAGTGTCATTCATTCTGCATGTAGTTCCTTCAATCACAAATAAAGAAAATGGGGTAGTATTCATTGATTCAAACATCTGTTATTACGTAATAATAATTATAAAAAAATAGTATTAGATTATATCAATTATACAAAAAATTATAAAAGTTAAATGATGAATACTACTTTTTAAAATAATCACATTAAGAAAAAAGGAAAAAAGAAAAGGAAATTCTCTAGAAATTAAACATAAATTCTCATCATCATTCAAACTAATGACTAATTTTTATGATTATAACGAATGATAAGTTACACTCCGTAAATGAAGCTAGTCCTGTTCTTATGTTGTCTTTAATATTTCATTATATTCAAGTTTACCAAAGTCTCAATAATAATATACCACTTCTCACTGTTTCTCTATTATCATCAGCTGCTTCGGCTGTATGAAAGCTACATAAGGCTCAAAAAGCTTTAAAAAAATATCTTAAACTAACAACTTACGGCTATCTAATATTATACAGGGCCAGTTTATCTAATATGGACCAGTTTTATTATATAATCATCTAAGCATTGTAAAATTTATCTGTATTCAAGTCATGAAGGACACAAAATGTAAGCCTTTATCATTTAGGTACTTTACAATAAGTGTTTTCAAATTATTTTACTCTTAAAAGAAAAGAAATCAGGTACGATCTAACAAACAGCGTGCTCGTCTTTAGTACTGTAGTTTGCAGTTTTGAATCTGACCACCTTGGGGGAGATTAAAAAACTTTTTTAACGCTAACACTTCGAGAGAACGTAAAGTTGTTTGAGTATGCGACATGAGCTACTCGATAGTAATCCGTATTCTAATAAACATCAGTGAGATAAAACCAAGGACGACAAATGATAGTCTATAATAAGGGTCCTAAAACTAACAAACAAAGCTTTAAAACATAAAGGTAATAAGTTTTAAAATTAACATATGTAAAAATTTAGTCTTAAACAGTGTTTTGCAGCTTTAAACCTATGACATATGATAGGTTTCATTTATTGCACAACTGAAGTAATTCCTATATATAAAGTTTGTGAGTTTGTTTCTTTGTTCACCTATTTTCCGTGAAGGTAGAGACCTGAAATTAAATATATATTATTTACTATTTGAATAATATTAAATAAAAGAAAATCATCACTATATTCCAAAAATTGGAGCCAGAGTAGCAAGTGTCATGCGTGCTCGCAGATGACAGTAGTGGAAATGTATTATATATAAATGTACAATTTTTTTAAAGTTAATATTTGCGTAATATAAACACTGTTAATAAACTAACGGCATGGAGCCAGGTTAGCCTACTGGCTTGCGTGCTCGACGACGACAGTGACACAAGTATATTAAAAATAAATGTAACAAAAAAAATTTTCAATTTAAAATTTGAATAAAATAAACAGTGGTAATAAAGTAAAGGCATGGATCCAGAGGAACCAGTCGCTAGCGTGCTCACTGATGACAGTAGTGAAAATGTATTATATATAAATGTAACAAAAAAAAATTAAAATTTGGGAAATACAAACACTGGTAATAAGATAAAGGCATGGAGCCAGAGTAGCCCAGAGGCTTCCGTGCTCGCTGATGACAGTAGTGCAAATGTATTGAATTGATGTTTTATTTATTTATATGATAAAATAAATTATTTTTTTTTACTTTTCAATGATTTTTATTTTGCTAAATATAGTTACTGTATATATATTTTGAATCAGGTTAAATATACTATATCAAAAGCTTGGGCCATATAAAAATCATTACAATTAAAATTATCACTGAATTAATTTCAATACCTATTGTTATAATTTCTGAGTGACACAAAGGGTGACGGGTAGTCAAGTTAGTAATAAATACGAAAGTACAAGATTGACCAAAAAAAGGAGCATTTGCTATAACTTTGAAGTATTTTGTTGTAAATCTATACAGTTTTTTATGAATAAAGTACATTTATATGGGAAAAAAATTGCGAATTATTATGATGATTTGGACACTTTATCAAAAATTTCATTGAACGCAATGCAACCTTTTAAAATAAATTTAATTTTCATGAAAATTGCATTGATTATCACATTTCTTTATTCGTTTGCCTTTTTCTTTTCGGAGCTTTTGCTTATTATTTATTACCTAAAAAATCTGTTATTATAAATACTATCTGATATAACCTCTAAAATGCCTTTCACATGTGAGGATAAAGAATTTATTTTGCATTATTCCTTAGTTAAAGGGTATAGAGACATGCGATGATTAAAAGAATTTCCTCAAAAGAAGGACAAAATATTCAACTAAAAGAATTGAAGAAAAGGGATAAATTGCTGAGAAAATTAAAAGAAACTGACAATTTAGAAATGTAAGAAGGAAGTGGAAGACCAAAAACTGTGAGAATTAAAAAAAGCTATACACGAAGCATTCTTAGTCAAGAATATAATCGTGATAGTCATATGAATTCAACATTGAAAAAATCTGATCATTAAAAAATGTAGTCAATTGTCTCAAAAACAAATTAATATAGCCATAGATAAATTTCGAGAACTTTTAAGAAAAGCTATTCAAGTCTTAGGTAAACATATTGAGCCGTATTTTTGATAAAGGATACATTGAAATTTAAATAAATAGCTTGCAATACAAAAATAACCATAAAATTTTTTTTAAATTTTATTTTTCTTCTTAAAATTTTTTAAGACAAGTGTTATCGTACACTTTTGAGGCAGTAGGGGTTTTAAAGAAACAATGAGCTCTTGTTCCGGCTGTTAAACAATGTAATTGCTGGACCCTTCTCACATATCCTCATTAACAGAAGAAAATCCTACTACAACTGAATTATAATTTTTCTATAGTAATATTATAGAGCAGAATTTCTCAAACTTTTTGTGTGCTGCAAACTTCAACATAACTTGAAGTTTGCAACCCACAAAACGCCTTTTCTCTTTCTGTGAATGGCATTTATTACTCTATCTGTAAAAAAAAGACAAATAACATAAAGATATATTATTTAATGGATTTTGAAATTTTACACTGCTTCTGCTTTAAATTGTGAAATGATACCAAATCTTTTGAAACATCCTCGTACAATCAGTATTTAGAGGTTTCTGGGTGTACTCCTAAACCTCATGAGCTCCCTGATTTACTGTAACAGTAGGTTCATAAGAACTTAATGATTTTATTATATTGAGACTATTTAATAGAATGAATGGTAGTCCAGTGGCTTGCGTGCTCACCTTTGCACTGGTAGATTCCGGACTTGATTCTCATAGTGGCCTCGATTTATTTACGCGTGAGGTGAACAAATCTGGCATGTTATCCCTCGGACAGAACCTTAAACCGATACCTCATTTAGTCAGATTCTCGTTAAAGATCTCTATTCTAAATACACTTGAGTTAGGCAAAATATAGGACTCCCAATGTAGAATCAGCAAGTGAGTGGCCCGCTTATTGCAAAAATGGGTTCCAAATAATAAATGAGTCACAATTGGCACTCCTAGAACAGTACTAAAAGATGAAACCCTTAAAAGTGTGGACGTCGGAAAACAACACCAAACACAATGTTTTTCACAAATCTAAATTTCAATAACCATTACCTGTCCTGCATGGCTTAGTATTAATTTCTTGTTTTAAAATTGCTTCCAGTGTCAAATAACTTCCATTGTAGTAGGATATATTTTTCTCAATGCACACTTTTGTCTTCTAAGAAATCATCATCGAAGAACAAGTCTCCACATAAACGAACATTTTATTCAATACATGCATATTGTTAATACCACTGAGGTTAGTATGATTTATATTAGAAAAAGGTAAAACCGTCATACCTCGTAAGATGATCCTGGAGTTGGAGCGCTTTCGGACGTTGTCCATCTTCGATCGCAACAAACCTACTGAGTAGGTTTACTGAGTAGGACAACTTCCGAAAGCGCTCCAACTCCTGGATCATCTTACGAGGTATGACGGTTTATCTGTTTCTAATATAAACATTTTATTCAATACAATAAAATTTCTTTGCTTGTTTAACCGGCTTCAAATAAAGAACAGATGTTGAACAAATATCTACTTTTAATAAGGTAACTAATGTATATAATTACTAAGATTTACTTGTGGTGAAGTCAAACACTATTGTTAGTAATACAAAGGTTACCTCTAATTCAAGAAAAGAAAAATCTATGGCCCTGCTTCGTGAGGTTTCAAAGGAAACAAATGGAGAGTATAATATGCTGCATTGTTTTGAATATGTTTTCTGTGTGGATAATGGTAGGTAAGAGAGAGCCTTCAGCAACAAGGTTTATTGAAACAAAGGATCAAAGAGTAATAGGCGGTACATAAAGAGTTGAAGAACTTGATGTAGAGAAAGTGCCGTTTCAACGCACTAAGTCATTTTCAGCTTATCGTCTATGAATACAGTAAAACTTTATACATCTTCGATAACGATTATGCTTAAAAAAAAAACAATGTGAACTTTATCAATATATTTACAACAAAGTATAGGATTGAAACTGCAGGAAAAAATATCTCTGTTTACAGGAGTATAGTTTTCAGAGCCGACGACAGAATATATAATAAACATATGAATTATGCTAAAATTAACAATAAATAAAGGCATGTGCTACCCATTACGAGTCTTTTAAACTGTACATATATAACTTTACATACACTGTTTGTGATTACAAAATGACTAAGTCATAGTATTGTGTTATATATCCGGTTTGTTTTTAAAAAACAACAATGTAAAGTTGTTTATAAATCATGTTCATGCTCAAGTCTCCATGAACTAATATTTCTTTTGATTATCATCATACAACCTTTTCTTACGTATTTAGTTCCTGATTATAATCTGGTCATGTAACCTTTCTTACATATACAGTTTGTGTCTCTGTAACTATAATGTTGCTATGTAACCTTACTTATATATATATATATACAGTTGAACTTCTTTACAGTTTCTGTTTAAAATGTCGTTATTTAACGTTTTTTACAGTTATAGTATGTTTTTCTAGTGTGGTCATGTAGCTTTTGTTAATTCTACAGTTTGTGTTCATAATGTAGTCATGTAATGTTTCTCATATATACAATCTACGTTTATAATTTGGTCATGTAACCTTTTTTACATATATATTTTGTGTTCAAGTGTTGTAATGTAACCACATTTACATCTTCTTACAGTTAAAGTTTCTGTTCTTAAGTAGTTATGTAGCCTTTCTTACAGTTACAGTTTGTCTTTACAAGTAGGTATGTAACCTTTCATACATTTACAATTTGTTCCAACAATATCAACACGTGCGTTTTGTCCTTTACATAATATCCAGTCTTCTTTAGCAAACAAAATTTACAGTTTAAATATATCAATCGAAATTGCACATTTAATCGCATTTATTAAATAAATGCATTTAATAATAAATACATTTGTAATGTAATAAAAATTAGAACAGTAAACAAAATAGCACAATTGATTATTGATCAGATGTTTACATGACTGAGATAAAAAACATGCCATGTTAGACGGTTCAAGAGTTTCTAGGTTTATTCTTAAAACAATTTCGACTATCTGCAACATATGCTGTACAAAGGATTTAGGGATTCAATACAGCGAAACATTATTCAGTAATAAAGTGGAATGAATAGTGCTAAGTAATTCGCGTTAAGTGGTGTTTTTGCTTGCTCAAAGAAGAGAACACTTATATTCAAAGCACTTACAATCTATGCCTAAAAATTATAGGTATTTTGAAAATTGAAAAATTGTTTTTTTTTTTTGGTAGAATAGCAGTTACGACAAGTTTTCAAAAGATAAGTTTAATAAGAGAGTGATTTGAATGATAAGTGGTATTATAAATGGTTGATATCATGTGCTGGTGGTGTCTTTGGTCCACTTCCCTTGCTCATGAAATTTGAAAACATTCAACACAACTACAGCAGTGGTAAGCCATCCATTCATAAACACTGGTCAACACATTTTTTAGTGCCCAAGGTTCCTAAAGTGATTTAGATTAACTTAGTGCTGATTCCGAAAATCAGATTTTCAGAAAATCAGAATCCGAAAAATTTTTGCTCCTCAGGTCAAGTTATTGAGATGTTTCCTATCTGTTTTACTTTAAAATTAGGCGTATTTCTAAATACTTCTAGCGTCATAATTACAATTGTAAGTTGTTATTGTGATGATTGTCAAATGATTAGGACATGACAAACTTAGTAAAAGTCATTATATTACTTGCGTTGCAGATTTTTGGAGAATTAAGCATGGTTACATCCTCTCCTAAGCGACTTTGCTTAAACAAACCAAAGTGTTTTGCTGTATTTGCCGGGCATATACGTTGAAATCCAAATCTATTGCATACGTATTGCAAATATTTTAATGTGAATAATGAAGAATATGTGCCTTAAATTTACATAAAAATATTATTTCTTCGATTTGCCTGTTTTTATTGTAGCTATCACCTTTTTAGAGAGAGGAGTATGCCATAAGAGAAGAACTAGATCTGATGGAGAAAAAACGACAGAATTTCTGGAATCAGCGTAATTAAATTAGATAAAAACAGTTAAAATATCTTAGGTAGCATGACAAAAATTTTTTTTTTTGTTGGCCCGTGTAATTCAAAATACAGTAAGCTCTGTTTTACTTACAATTGCCATGTATTTCTAATCAAGAAAGTCAAGAAGGAAGATTTGTTAGACGTCGTTACTGGGCGAATACAAAAAAGCCTATTCTTTCTTCAAAGTCATTACAGAATCCTATCTGTTTTCGTGACAGGCTTCCTCGACAACTACCAAAAAGTATGACGGCCTCCCTTATAACTATTAGCCTATTCGACTATTCAAGAAATTTAGGACTTCCAATGTATAATTAACCTCGTATTGTGGCTGCTTTTCAGTAATAATAAAAAATGATATTCCACCTCCAAAAGACATTAACATAATACAATACAATTTTTTTTCACAGTAGGAGTAAAATTTAACTAATTTATTATATTCTATTTCATATTATTGTAGCTTTATCAGCTTCAAAAACCGCAAACAGCATCTTAAGTGAGTCATACAGTATTATATAGAACTAAGAAACATGTCTGATTTGATTATTTAAGGTTCAATGAACTTTTAATAAATTTTATGAAAAATAAAAATGAGGAATGTTTGATATTCATTTTAATCAACACAAACTGTAAGGTTCTTACTTACTCTTATTCTGTCCAGTTCGGATCGTCTTTCCCTTTATTAAGTAAATATTTACATATATATATACATATATATTATATATATATCAATGATAAAACCACAATATGAAATGGGAAAACAAGACGAAGATCTTTCAACCGTAACAAGCGGTCTTCGTCAGAGTCAAAAACCCAACTGCTGGGTTTTTGACTCTGACGAAGACCGCTTGTTACAGTTGAAAGATCTTAGTCTTGTTTTCCCATTTCATATTGTGGTTTCATCATTGATTGTTATTTCACGTGTTTATGTGAAACCTTTATTATAAATATAATATTATATATATATATATATATATAATATATATATATATATATTGAACTTCTTCCCCATTGACTACTTTTTTGCTGAGATTTTTTAGTCATCTATCTAGCTTATTGTGAGCATTTTTCGAACAAGTTCAGGTAAAGGTGAAATCACTTAAACTCACTACTATATTTCGATCGACTCGTCATCAACACATAGATGTGAATTTCTCCAAATGCTGATAACGACTACCTTTACATTATTATGTATGAAAAACATTACAATTAAACAAGTGATGCAATCAATGAAGTCCAAAACCTCAACCCAAAAAAAAAAACAAAAGAAATAAATGCTTTGAGGCCTTTTATTTTATGTCATCAGAGCAAAGTAAGAAAGAAGAAGGATGAGAAAAGTTAACCAGAAGGAAGGTAACAAAACAAGCTGTTTTGTTTTTCTTTTTCCTTGTGGTTTGGACTTCATTATATATATATATTAGTTAAATGTAGAAAAAGAAACATAGAGAAATTAAAAGCACACACTTACAGTCTCTAATTTTTGGTTTGAACCGTCTTCAGGAGCGATAAGAGAGGGAAACCAAGCTCTCTGGTTCAGAGACGGTTGGAGACCATCAGAGTCAGAGTAAGTGTGTGCTTTTGATTTCTCTATGTTTTTTTTTTCTACATTGAACTATATTTGTCCATTTCAGATCGTATTTACAACAAATATATATATATATATAAGCAATAACGCGAGATGATTGAACGAAATAAATTAACTTAATTCACAGAAAGAGTATACATATTAGATATCACAAGAAGTAACTACTATATTTCGACTGCTTTATCAAGCAGCAGAGGAGTATGGCTACATCCTTTATATCCTTTACATCCTTATACTCCGAAGACAACTGAGTTGTTTTTGGAGTTGTTCATACCTCATGAAGAGGCAGTCAAAACATAGTCGTTCGTTTTTGTAATCTCTAACACAATATACAGCTTTGTGTATTAGTTATACTTTATTATATATATATATAATATATATATATATATATATATATTCTAAATCCACAGAGATTAAGAGAGAGAGAGAGAGAGAGGCACACAAAAGAACCAAATTTCAAAATCCGTCTACAACGTTTGGAGGATGAGAAGCAATTGTCACCTTGAGTGTTTGAGAAGAAGCACATATTTATCTTTTTCTCAGAAATTCCTTTCAAGTTTTTCAATATATATTATTTCTTATTCATTACTTTCCTTTCTATTTCCTCCCTCCGTAAGTTGCCAACACTGATATAGAATTTCTGAGAAATTGCCTCCTCTTTCGAGCAATTCACTTCTCCTCTAGATCATGATGAATATCTAAATACCCTAGCGAGTTTTTGTGTCTTCATCTGTGTGCTCTTCCCTCTGAGAATTTATTTCATTCAGTTTGTTAAATCAGTTTTTATAATAATTGCATGTTTATATATTTAAATTACCAGAAAACCATTTAACAAAAATTACATAGAAAGAACTAGGATAACTCATTTCAAATTTATGACAACCTTCGTCATCATAAGAAGAATTGTTTATTGGTACTAATTGAGAAAACAGCTAGTCAGTTAGACCAATCAGGGTTACTACCAAGCGCGGGGGGTGTAAACAGAAGAGTGTGAGAGCGTGGTGGGGGAGGGGTGTGAGTGCGGGGGAGGGGCTGGAAGAGTGTGAGAGCGGGGGAGGGGGTGGAAGAGTGTGAGAGCGGGGGAGGGGGTGGAAGAGTGTGAGAGCGGGGTAGGGGGTGGAAGATGGTGAGAGCAGGGGGAGAGGGTGGAAGAGTGTGAGTGCGGGGGAGGGGGTGGAGATGGTGAGAGCGGGGGAGGGTGTGGAAGAGTGTGAGTGCGGGGGAGGGGGTGGAAGAGTGTGAGAGCGGGGGAGGGGGTGGAAGAGTGTGAGAGCGGGGTAGGGGGTGGAAGAGTGTGAGAGCGGGGAGGGTGTGGAAGAGTGTGAGAGCGGGGTAGGGGGTGGAAGAGTGTGAGAGCGGGGGAGGGGTGGAAGAGTGTGAGAGCGGGGTAGGGGGTGGAAGATGGTGTGAGCGGGGGAGGGTGGAAGAGTGTGAGGGGGGGGAGGGTGTGGAAGAGTGTGAGAGCGGGGGAGGGGAGGAAGAGTGCGGGACAAAAAGCATATTAATGCAGAGGTTATAGAATTATACAAACCTAAGTAAAAAGAACAATCATTAAAAATAATAGTAAAATATAATGAGTTTAATAATATATTAGTACAACAAAAAAATAATATAAAAAATATATTATTTAGCCAAAAATAGAATAAATCAATAAAATAAATAATTATCTAATAAATAAAGTTCAGGGAATATGATTGGGTTCAGAGGAAATCCTTTACGATTTATAGAACGAACACATATAAAGCATATAAATATACTTATTTCCTTGTATGTTTCGTTTATTTTTTGTATATTATTATTATAATTCTTATCTATTATTGCAATAGAGAAAAGTACTATTATTTTTAATATTTTGTATGTTATTTTGTGTTATTATCACATCGCGCACGGTTGTAAGTCTGATTGATTTAAGGAATGAACTGTTTCCTCAGTGAGCGACGTGTGATGACAACGGTTGTCAAAATGTTGATGTGCTTTAAGTCAGTTCTTTCTATGTGTTTCACTCTAACTGTTGTTTTTTGCTCTTTGATTTGATGGCCTCGTGAAACGTTTCATTTCTGTTTCAAATTAGATTCTAAAGTAGTTTCTGAAATATAAACTATCAAAACTGATTTGCCTGTCTATAAAAATTATAAATTAATAGATCTGATTCAGCAATAATGATTGGATATGCTAAAAGTTCGATATATAAAAAGTAAATACAAAATACATGAAGAAAACTGGTTGTAATAGAGTGATATAAGAGAAATTTGTACAAAAGGTGTTTTGAAAATAATTTATACATTTTATACAGCTCTAATTTTTGAAGGAAATGTTTTACGAAAATGAAACTTGTTATCATTCGTTACTTTATATAGTTATAAAAACGGCATTAAAAATGTTGTAAGTTCTAAATTTGAAGTAGGGCAAACTATAATAACGTGGTAAATAAGGCGTTCATAATTTTTTAAGGCAGTATTCTGTTACGTTTATGACTACCAAGACCAAAAATACAGGAAAAAAAAACGATGTTACATATCCACGGGAAGGTAGAATAGCTTCATATTTTTGTAGAATGTCCCCTGCATTGAGGAAATCGGTTCTGTAGAGACAAAAAAAAAAAAAAAAAATAGTGCTTATCATCAATAGTTACGTACTTCATAATAAAGGTGAATGTTTTATCTGGAGGTTCAATTCACTGAGGCTAATAGGTGTGAATAGGTAACAATAGTTAATTTGAGGAAACAGCCTCAAAGAGGTATATCTAGAGACATTTTCTCATTGAGGAAGTTCCTGAAGGTAACTCTATCGAATCGATCTGGGGATATTTGGGGCCCAAAATAAGTCAGCATTTGACCTAGAATGAGTGCTAGATCATATACAGTTCCTTCCACTGGGATATGCTGAGACGAAATCGATCTTGCAAGGATACATTTAGTGATAGGTCGGGGGATATTGGGGGTCCAAAGTAAGTCACCACCTGATCTAGTATGAGTGCTAGATCATATACAGTCCCTTGCACTAGGATATGCTGAGACGAAATCCATCTTTCAAGGATACCTTAAAGGATACATTTAGTGATAGGCCGGGGGATATTGGGGGTCCAAAGTAAGTCAGCACCTCATCTCGTATGAGTGCTAGATCATATACAGTCCCTTGCACTAGGATATACTGAGACGAAATCCATATTTTAAGGATATTTTAAAGGATACATTTGGTGATAGGCCGAGGGATATTGGGGGTCCAAAGTAAGTCAGCACCTCATCTCGTATGAGTGCTAGATCATATACAGTCCCTTGCACTAGGATATGCTGAGACGAAATCCACCTTTCAAGGATACTTTAAAGGATACATTTGGTGATAGGATATTGGGGGTCCAAAGTAAGACAGCACCTCATCTCGTATGAGTGCTAGATCATATACAGTCCCTTGCACTAGGATATGCTGAGACGAAATCCATCTTTCAAGGATATTTTAAAGGATACATTTGGTGATAGGCCGGCCGATATTGGGGGTCCAAAGTAAGTCAGCACCTCATCTCGTATGAGTGCTAGATCATATAGAGTCCCTTGCACTAGGATATGCTGAGACGAAATCCATCTTTCAAGGATACTTTAAAGGATACATTTGGTGATAGGCCGGGGGATATTGGGGTTCCAAAGTAAGTCAGCACCTCATCTCGTATGAGTGCTAGATCATATACAGTCCCTTGCACTAGGATATGCTGAGACGAAATCCATCTTTCAAGGATACTTTAAAGGATACATTTGGTGATAGGCCGGGGATATGGGGGTCCAAAGTAAGTCAGCACCTCATCTCGTATGAGTGCTAGATCATATACAGTCCCTTGCACTAGGATATGCTGAGACGAAATCCATCTTTCAAGGATACTTTAAAGGATACATTTGGTGATAGGATATTGGGGGTCCAAAGTAAGTCACCACTTGATCTAGTATGAGTGCTAGATCATATACAGTCCCTTGCACTAGGATATGCTGAGACGAAATCCATCTTTCAAGGATACTTTAAAGGATACATTTGGTGATAGGCCGGGGGATATTGTTGGTCCAAAGTAAGTCAGCACCTCATCTCGTATGAGTGCTAGATCATATACAGTCCCTTGCACTAGGATATGCTGAGACGAAATCCATCTTTCAAGGATACTTTAAAGGATACATTTGGTGATAGGCCGGGGATATTGTTGGTCCAAAGTAAGTCAGCACCTCATCTCGTATGAGTGCTAGATCATATACAGTCCCTTGCACTAGGATATGCTGAGACGAAATCCATCTTTCAAGGATACTTTAAAGGATACATTTGGTGATAGGCCGGGGGATATTGGGGGTCCAAAGTAAGTCAGCACCTCATCTCGTATGAGTGCTAGATCATATACAGTCCCTTGCACTAGGATATGCTGAGACGAAATCCACCTTTCAAGGATACTTTAAAGGATACATTTGGTGATAGGATATTGGGGGTCCAAAGTAAGTCAGCACCTCATCTCGTATGAGTGCTAGATCATATACAGTCCCTTGCACTAGGATATGCTGAGACGAAATCCATCTTTCAAGGATACTTTAAAGGATACATTTGGTGATAGGATATTGGGGGTCCAAAGTAAGTCAGCACCTCATCTCGTATGAGTGCTAGATCATATACAGTCCCTTGCACTAGGATATGCTGAGACGAAATCCATCTTTCAAGGATACTTTAAAGGATACATTTGGTGATAGGATATTGGGGGTCCAAAGTAAGTCAGCACCTCATCTCGTATGAGTGCTAGATCATATACAGTCCCTTGCACTAGGATATGCTGAGACGAAATCCATCTTTCAAGGATACTTTAAAGGATACATTTGGTGATAGATATTGGGGGTCCAAAGTAAGTCAGCACCTCATCTCGTATGAGTGCTAGATCATATACAGTCCCTTGCACTAGGATATGCTGAGACGAAATCCATCTTTCAAGGATACTTTAAAGGATACATTTGGTGATAGGATATTGGGGGTCCAAAGTAAGTCAGCACCTCATCTCGTATGAGTGCTAGATCATATACAGTCCCTTGCACTAGGATATGCTGAGACGAAATCCATCTTTCAAGGATATTTTAAAGGATACATTTGGTGATAGGGGGGATATTGGGGGTCCAAAGTAAGTCAGCACCTCATCTCGTATGAGTGCTAGATCATATACAGTCCCTTGCACTAGGATATGCTGAGACGAAATCCATCTTTCAAGGATACTTTAAAGGATACATTTGGTGATAGGCCGGGGGATATTGGGGGTCCAAAGTAAGTCAGCACCTCATCTCGTATGAGTGCTAGATCATATACAGTCCCTTGCACTAGGATATGCTGAGACGAAATCCATCTTTCAAGGATACTTTAAAGGATACATTTGGTGATAGGATATTGGGGTCCAAAGTAAGTCAGCACCTCATCTCGTATGAGTGCTAGATCATATACAGTCCCTTGCACTAGGATATGCTGAGACGAAATCCATCTTTCAAGGATACTTTAAAGGATACATTTGGTGATAGGATATTGGGGGTCCAAAGTAAGTCAGCACCTCATCTCGTATGAGTGCTAGATCATATACAGTCCCTTGCACTAGGATATGCTGAGACGAAATCCATCTTTCAAGGATACTTTAAAGGATACATTTGGTGATAGGATATTGGGGGTCCAAAGTAAGTCAGCACCTCATCTCGTATGAGTGCTAGATCATATACAGTCCCTTGCACTAGGATATGCTGAGACGAAATCCATCTTTCAAGGATACTTTAAAGGATACATTTGGTGATAGGATATTGGGGTCCAAAGTAAGTCAGCACCTCATCTCGTATGAGTGCTAGATCATATACAGTCCCTTGCACTAGGATATGCTGAGACGAAATCCATCTTTCAAGGATACTTAAAGGATACATTTGGTGATAGGATATTGGGGTCCAAAGTAAGTCAGCACCTCATCTCGTATGAGTGCTAGATCATATACAGTCCCTTGCACTAGGATATGCTGAGACGAAATCCATCTTTCAAGGATACTTTAAAGGATACATTTGGTGATAGGCCGGGGATATTGGGGGTCCAAAGTAAGTCAGCACCTCATCTCGTATGAGTGCTAGATCATATACAGTCCCTTGCACTAGGATATGCTGAGACGAAATCCATCTTTCAAGGATACTTTAAAGGATACATTTGGTGATAGGCCGGGGATATTGGGGTCCAAAGTAAGTCAGCACCTCATCTCGTATGAGTGCTAGATCATATACAGTCCCTTGCACTAGGATATGCTGAGACGAAATCCATCTTTCAAGGATACTTTAAAGGATACATTTGGTGATAGGATATTGGGGTCCAAAGTAAGTCAGCACCTCATCTCGTATGAGTGCTAGATCATATACAGTCCCTTGCACTAGGATATGCTGAGACGAAATCCATCTTTCAAGGATACTTTAAAGGATACATTTGGTGATAGGATATTGGGGGTCCAAAGTAAGTCAGCACCTCATCTCGTATGAGTGCTAGATCATATACAGTCCCTTGCACTAGGATATGCTGAGACGAAATCCATCTTTCAAGGATACTTTAAAGGATACATTTGGTGATAGGCCGGGGGATATTGGGGGTCCAAAGTAAGTCAGCACCTCATCTCGTATGAGTGCTAGATCATATACAGTCCCTTGCACTAGGATATGCTGAGACGAAATCCATCTTTCAAGGATACTTTAAAGGATACATTTGGTGATAGGCCGGGGATATTGGGGGTCCAAAGTAAGTCAGCACCTCATCTCGTATGAGTGCTAGATCATATACAGTCCCTTGCACTAGGATATGCTGAGACGAAATCCATCTTTCAAGGATACTTTAAAGGATACATTTGGTGATAGGATATTGGGGGTCCAAAGTAAGTCAGCACCTCATCTCGTATGAGTGCTAGATCATATACAGTCCCTTGCACTAGGATATGCTGAGACGAAATCCATCTTTCAAGGATACTTTAAAGGATACATTTGGTGATAGGATATTGGGGGTCCAAAGTAAGTCAGCACCTCATCTCGTATGAGTGCTAGATCATATACAGTCCCTTGCACTAGGATATGCTGAGACGAAATCCATCTTTCAAGGATACTTTAAAGGATACATTTGGTGATAGGATATTGGGGTCCAAAGTAAGTCAGCACCTCATCTCGTATGAGTGCTAGATCATATACAGTCCCTTGCACTAGGATATGCTGAGACGAAATCCATCTTTCAAGGATACTTTAAAGGATACATTTGGTGATAGGATATTGGGGGTCCAAAGTAAGTCACCACCTGATCTAGTATGAGTGCTAGATCATATACAGTCCCTTGCACTAGGATATGCTGAGACGAAATCCATCTTTCAAGGATGCTTTAAAGGATACTTTTGGTGATAGGCCGGGGATATTGTTGTGGTCAAGTAAGTCAGCACCTCATCTCGTATGAGTGCTAGATCATATACAGTCCCTTGCACTAGGATATGCTGAGACGAAATCCATCTTTCAAGGATACTTTAAAGGATACATTTGGTGATAGGCCGGGGGATATTGGGGGTCCAAAGTAAGTCAGCACCTCATCTCGTATGAGTGCTAGATCATATACAGTCCCTTGCACTAGGATATGCTGAGACGAAATCCATCTTTCAAGGATACTTTAAAGGATACATTTGGTGATAGGCCGGGGATATTGGGGGTCCAAAGTAAGTCAGCACCTCATCTCGTATGAGTGCTAGATCATATACAGTCCCTTGCACTAGGATATGCTGAGACGAAATCCACCTTTCAAGGATACTTTAAAGGATACATTTGGTGATAGGATATTGGTGGTCCAAAGTAAGTCAGCACCTCATCTCGTATGAGTGCTAGATCATATACAGTCCCTTGCACTAGGATATGCTGAGACGAAATCCATCTTTCAAGGATACTTTAAAGGATACATTTGGTGATAGGATATTGGGGGTCCAAAGTAAGTCAGCACCTCATCTCGTATGAGTGCTAGATCATATACAGTCCCTTGCACTAGGATATGCTGAGACGAAATCCATCTTTCAAGGATACTTTAAAGGATACATTTGGTGATAGGATATTGGGGGTCCAAAGTAAGTCAGCACCTCATCTCGTATGAGTGCTAGATCATATACAGTCCCTTGCACTAGGATATGCTGAGACGAAATCCATCTTTCAAGGATACTTTAAAGGATACATTTGGTGATAGGATATTGGGGGTCCAAAGTAAGTCAGCACCTCATCTCGTATGAGTGCTAGATCATATACAGTCCCTTGCACTAGGATATGCTGAGACGAAATCCATCTTTCAAGGATACTTTAAAGGATACATTTGGTGATAGGATATTGGGGGTCCAAAGTAAGTCAGCACCTCATCTCGTATGAGTGCTAGATCATATACAGTCCCTTGCACTAGGATATGCTGAGACGAAATCCATCTTTCAAGGATATTTTAAAGGATACATTTGGTGATAGGCCGGGGGATATTGGGGGTCCAAAGTAAGTCAGCACCTCATCTCGTATGAGTGCTAGATCATATACAGTCCCTTGCACTAGGATATGCTGAGACGAAATCCATCTTTCAAGGATACTTTAAAGGATACATTTGGTGATAGGATATTGGGGGTCCAAAGTAAGTCAGCACCTCATCTCGTATGAGTGCTAGATCATATACAGTCCCTTGCACTAGGATATGCTGAGACGAAATCCATCTTTCAAGGATACTTTAAAGGATACATTTGGTGATAGGATATTGGGGGTCCAAAGTAAGTCAGCACCTCATCTCGTATGAGTGCTAGATCATATACAGTCCCTTGCACTAGGATATGCTGAGACGAAATCCATCTTTCAAGGATACTTTAAAGGATACATTTGGTGATAGGATATTGGGGGTCCAAAGTAAGTCAGCACCTCATCTCGTATGAGTGCTAGATCATATACAGTCCCTTGCACTAGGATATGCTGAGACGAAATCCACCTTTCAAGGATACTTTAAAGGATACATTTGGTGATAGGATATTGGGGGTCCAAAGTAAGTCAGCACCTCATCTCGTATGAGTGCTAGATCATATACAGTCCCTTGCACTAGGATATGCTGAGACGAAATCCATCTTTCAAGGATACTTTAAAGGATACATTTGGTGATAGGATATTGGGGGTCCAAAGTAAGTCAGCACCTCATCTCGTATGAGTGCTAGATCATATACAGTCCCTTGCACTAGGATATGCTGAGACGAAATCCATCTTTCAAGGATACTTTAAAGGATACATTTGGTGATAGCCGGGTATATGGGGGTCCAAAGTAAGTCAGCACCTCATCTCGTATGAGTGCTAGATCATATACAGTCCCTTGCACTAGGATATGCTGAGACGAAATCCATCTTTCAAGGATACTTTAAAGGATACATTTGGTGATAGGCCGGGGGATATTGGGGGTCCAAAGTAAGTCAGCACCTCATCTCGTATGAGTGCTAGATCATATACAGTCCCTTGCACTAGGATATGCTGAGACGAAATCCATCTTTCAAGGATACTTTAAAGGATACATTTGGTGATAGGCCGGGGGATATTGGGGGTCCAAAGTAAGTCAGCACCTCATCTCGTATGAGTGCTAGATCATATACAGTCCCTTGCACTAGGATATGCTGAGACGAAATCCATCTTTCAAGGATACTTTAAAGGATACATTTGGTGATAGGCCGGGGGATATGGTCCAAAGTAAGTCAGCACCTCATCTCGTATGAGTGCTAGATCATATACAGTCCCTTGCACTAGGATATGCTGAGACGAAATCCATCTTTCAAGGATACTTTAAAGGATACATTTGGTGATAGGCCGGGGGATATTGGGGGTCCAAAGTAAGTCAGCACCTCATCTCGTATGAGTGCTAGATCATATACAGTCCCTTGCACTAGGATATGCTGAGACGAAATCCATCTTTCAAGGATACTTTAAAGGATACATTTGGTGATAGGATATTGGGGGTCCAAAGTAAGTCAGCACCTCATCTCGTATGAGTGCTAGATCATATACAGTCCCTTGCACTAGGATATGCTGAGACGAAATCCATCTTTCAAGGATACTTTAAAGATACATTTGGTGATAGGATATTGGGGGTCCAAAGTAAGTCAGCACCTCATCTCGTATGAGTGCTAGATCATATACAGTCCCTTGCACTAGGATATGCTGAGACGAAATCCATCTTTCAAGGATACTTTAAAGGATACATTTGGTGATAGGCCGGGGATATTGGGGGTCCAAAGTAAGTCAGCACTCTCACGTCTATATCATATATATATAGATCATACAGTCCTTGCACTAGGATATGCTGAGACGAAATCCATCTTTCAAGGATACTTTAAAGGATACATTTGGTGATAGGCCGGGGGATATTGGGGGTCCAAAGTAAGTCAGCACCTCATCTCGTATGAGTGCTAGATCATATACAGTCCCTTGCACTAGGATATGCTGAGACGAAATCCATCTTTCAAGGATACTTTAAAGGATACATTTGGTGATAGGATATTGGGGTCCAAAGTAAGTCAGCACCTCATCTCGTATGAGTGCTAGATCATATACAGTCCCTTGCACTAGGATATGCTGAGACGAAATCCATCTTTCAAGGATACTTTAAAGGATACATTTGGTGATAGGCCGGGGGATATTGGGGGTCCAAAGTAAGTCAGCACCTCATCTCGTATGAGTGCTAGATCATATACAGTCCCTTGCACTAGGATATGCTGAGACGAAATCCATCTTTCAAGGATACTTTAAAGGATACATTGGTGATAGGCCGGGGATATGGGGGTCCAAAGTAAGTCAGCACCTCATCTCGTATGAGTGCTAGATCATATACAGTCCCTTGCACTAGGATATGCTGAGACGAAATCCATCTTTCAAGGATACTTTAAAGGATACATTTGGTGATAGGATATTGGGGGTCCAAAGTAAGTCAGCACCTCATCTCGTATGAGTGCTAGATCATATACAGTCCCTTGCACTAGGATATGCTGAGACGAAATCCATCTTTCAAGGATACTTTAAAGGATACATTTGGTGATAGGCCGGGGATATTGGGGGTCCAAAGTAAGTCAGCACCTCATCTCGTATGAGTGCTAGATCATATACAGTCCCTTGCACTAGGATATGCTGAGACGAAATCCATCTTTCAAGGATACTTTAAAGGATACATTTGGTGATAGGCCGGGGGATATTGGGGGTCCAAAGTAAGTCAGCACCTCATCTCGTATGAGTGCTAGATCATATACAGTCCCTTGCACTAGGATATGCTGAGACGAAATCCATCTTTCAAGGATACTTTAAAGGATACATTTGGTGATAGGCCGGGGGAATTGGGGGTCCAAAGTAAGTCAGCACCTCATCTCGTATGAGTGCTAGATCATATACAGTCCCTTGCACTAGGATATGCTGAGACGAAATCCATCTTTCAAGGATACTTTAAAGGATACATTTGGTGATAGGATATTGGGGGTCCAAAGTAAGTCAGCACCTCATCTCGTATGAGTGCTAGATCATATACAGTCCCTTGCACTAGGATATGCTGAGACGAAATCCACCTTTCAAGGATACTTTAAAGGATACATTTGGTGATAGTATTGGGGGTCCAAAGTAAGTCAGCACCTCATCTCGTATGAGTGCTAGATCATATACAGTCCCTTGCACTAGGATATGCTGAGACGAAATCCATCTTTCAAGGATACTTTAAAGGATACATTTGGTGATAGGATATTGGGGGTCCAAAGTAAGTCAGCACCTCATCTCGTATGAGTGCTAGATCATATACAGTCCCTTGCACTAGGATATGCTGAGACGAAATCCATCTTTCAAGGATACTTTAAAGGATACATTTGGTGATAGGATATTGGGGGTCCAAAGTAAGTCAGCACCTCATCTCGTATGAGTGCTAGATCATATACAGTCCCTTGCACTAGGATATGCTGAGACGAAATCCATCTTTCAAGGATATTTTAAAGGATACATTTGGTGATAGGCCGGGGGATATTGGGGGTCCAAAGTAAGTCAGCACCTCATCTCGTATGAGTGCTAGATCATATACAGTCCCTTGCACTAGGATATGCTGAGACGAAATCCATCTTTCAAGGATACTTTAAAGGATACATTTGGTGATAGGCCGGGGGATATTGGGGTTCCAAAGTAAGTCAGCACCTCATCTCGTATGAGTGCTAGATCATATACAGTCCCTTGCACTAGGATATGCTGAGACGAAATCCACCTTTCAAGGATACTTTAAAGGATACATTTGGTGATAGGATATTGGTGGTCCAAAGTAAATCAGCACCTCATCTCGTATGAGTGCTAGATCATATACAGTCCCTTGCACTAGGATATGCTGAGACGAAATCCATCTTTCAAGGATACTTTAAAGGATACATTTGGTGATAGGATATTGGGGGTCCAAAGTAAGTCAGCACCTCATCTCGTATGAGTGCTAGATCATATACAGTCCCTTGCACTAGGATATGCTGAGACGAAATCCATCTTTCAAGGATACTTTAAAGGATACATTTGGTGATAGGATATTGGGGGTCCAAAGTAAGTCAGCACCTCATCTCGTATGAGTGCTAGATCATATACAGTCCCTTGCACTAGGATATGCTGAGACGAAATCCATCTTTCAAGGATACTTTAAAGGAACATTTGGTGATAGGATATTGGGGGTCCAAAGTAAGTCAGCACCTCATCTCGTATAAGTGCTAGATCATATACAGTCCCTTGCACTAGGATATGCTGAGACGAAATCCATCTTTCAAGGATACTTTAAAGGATACATTTGGTGATAGGATATTGGGGGTCCAAAGTAAGTCAGCACCTCATCTCGTATGAGTGCTAGATCATATACAGTCCCTTGCACTAGGATATGCTGAGACGAAATCCATCTTTCAAGGATATTTTAAAGGATACATTTGGTGATAGGCCGGGGGATATTGGGGGTCCAAAGTAAGTCAGCACCTCATCTCGTATGAGTGCTAAATCATATACAGTCCCTTGCACTAGGATATGCTGAGACGAAATCCATCTTTCAAGGATACTTTAAAGGATATATTTGGTGATAGGATATTGGGGGTCCAAAGTAAGTCAGCACCTCATCTCGTATGAGTGCTAGATCATATACAGTCCCTTGCACTAGGATATGCTGAGACGAAATCCATCTTTCAAGGATACTTTAAAGGATACATTTGGTGATAGGATATTGGGGGTCCAAAGTAGTCAGCACCTCATCTCGTATGAGTGCTAGATCATATACAGTCCCTTGCACTAGGATATGCTGAGACGAAATCCATCTTTCAAGGATACTTTAAAGCATACATTTGGTGATAGGATATTGGGGGTCCAAAGTAAGTCAGCACCTCATCTCGTATGAGTGCTAGATCATATACAGTCCCTTGCACTAGGATATGCTGAGACGAAATCCATCTTTCAAGGATACTTTAAAGGATACATTTGGTGATAGGCCGGGGGATATTGGGGTCCAAAGTAAGTCAGCACCTCATCTCGTATGGTGCTAGATCATATACAGTCCCTTGCACTAGGATATGCTGAGACGAAATCCATCTTTCAAGGATACTTTAAAGGATACATTTGGTGATAGGCCGGGGATATTGGGGGTCCAAAGTAAGTCAGCACCTCATCTCGTATGAGTGCTAGATCATATACAGTCCCTTGCACTAGGATATGCTGAGACGAAATCCATCTTTCAAGGATACTTTAAAGGATACATTTGGTGATAGGATATTGGGGTCCAAAGTAAGTCAGCACCTCATCTCGTATGAGTGCTAGATCATATACAGTCCCTTGCACTAGGATATGCTGAGACGAAATCCATCTTTCAAGGATACTTTAAAGGATACATTTGGTGATAGGATATTGGGGTCCAAAGTAAGTCAGCACCTCATCTCGTATCAGTGCTAGATCATATACAGTCCCTTGCACTAGGATATGCTGAGACGAAATCCATCTTTCAAGGATATTTAAAGGATACATTTGGTGATAGGCCGGGGGATATTGGGGGTCCAAAGTAAGTCAGCACCTCATCTCTTATGAGTGCTAGATCATATACAGTCCCTTGCACTAGGATATGCTGAGACGAAATCCACCTTTCAAGGATACTTTAAAGGATACATTTGGTGATAGGATATTGGGGGTCCAAAGTAAGTCAGCACCTCATCTCGTATGAGTGCTAGATCATATACAGTCCCTTGCACTAGGATATGCTGAGACGAAATCCATCTTTCAAGGATACTTTAAAGGATACATTTGGTGATAGGATATTGGGGGTCCAAAGTAAGTCAGCACCTCATCTCGTATGAGTGCTAGATCATATACAGTCCCTTGCACTAGGATATGCTGAGACGAAATCCATCTTTCAAGGATACTTTAAAGGATACATTTCGTGATAGGATATTGGGGGTCTAAAGTAAGTCAGCACCTCATCTCGTATGAGTGCTAGATCATATACAGTCCCTTGCACTAGGATATGCTGAGACGAAATCCACCTTTCAAGGATACTTTAAAGGATACATTTGGTGATAGGATATTGGGGGTCCAAAGTAAGTCAGCACCTCATCTCGTATGAGTGCTAGATCATATACAGTCCCTTGCACTAGGATATGCTGAGACGAAATCCATCTTTCAAGGATACTTTAAAGGATACATTTGGTGATAGGATATTGGGGGTCCAAAGTAAGTCAGCACCTCATCTCGTATGAGTGCTAGATCATATACAGTCCCTTGCACTAGGATATGCTGAGACGAAATCCATCTTTCAAGGATACTTTAAAGGATACATTTGGTGATAGGCCGGGTGATATTGGGGGTCCAAAGTAAGTCAGCACCTCATCTCGTATGAGTGCTAGATCATATACAGTCCCTTGCACTAGGATATGCTGAGACGAAATCCATCTTTCAAGGATACTTTAAAGGATACATTTGGTGATAGGCCGGGGGATATTGGGGGTCCAAAGTAAGTCAGCACCTCATCTCGTATGAGTGCTTGATCATATACAGTCCCTTGCACTAGGATATGCTGAGACGAAATCCATCTTTCAAGGATATTTTAAAGGATACATTTGGTGATAGGCCGGGGGATATTGGGGGTCCAAAGTAAGTAAGCACCTCATCTCGTATGAGTGCTAGATCATATACAGTCCCTTGCACTAGGATATGCTGAGACGAAATCCATCTTTCAAGGATACTTTAAAGGATACATTTGGTGATAGGCCGGGGGATATTGGGGTTCCAAAGTAAGTCAGCACCTCATCTCGTATGAGTGCTAGATCATATACAGTCCCTTGAACTAGGATATGCTGAGACGAAATCCATCTTTCAAGGATACTTTAAAGGATACATTTGGTGATAGGCCGGGGGATATTGGGGGTCCAAAGTAAGTCAGCACCTCATCTCGTATGAGTGCTAGATCATATACAGTCCCTTGCACTAGGATATGCTGAGACGAAATCCATCTTTCAAGGATACTTTAAAGGATACATTTGGTGATAGGATATTGGGGGTCCAAAGTAGTCAGCACCTCATCTCGTATGAGTGCTAGATCATATACAGTCCCTTGCACTAGGATATGCTGAGACGAAATCCATCTTTCAAGGATACTTTAAAGCATACATTTGGTGATAGATATTGGGGGTCCAAAGTAAGTCAGCACCTCATCTCGTATGAGTGCTAGATCATATACAGTCCCTTGCACTAGGATATGCTGAGACGAAATCCATCTTTCAAGGATACTTTAAAAGGATACATTTGGTGATAGGCCGGGGATATTGGTGGTCCAAAGTAAGTCAGCACCTCATCTCGTATGGGTGCTAGATCATATACAGTCCCTTGCACTAGGATATGCTGAGACGAAATCCATCTTTCAAGGATACTTTAAAGGATACATTTGGTGATAGGCCGGGGGATATTGGGGGTCCAAAGTAAGTCAGCACCTCATCTCGTATGAGTGCTAGATCATATACAGTCCCTTGCACTAGGATATGCTGAGACGAAATCCATCTTTCAAGGATACTTTAAAGGATACATTTGGTGATAGGATATTGGGGGTCCAAAGTAAGTCAGCACCTCATCTCGTATGAGTGCTAGATCATATACAGTCCCTTGCACTAGGATATGCTGAGACGAAATCCATCTTTCAAGGATACTTTAAAGGATACATTTGGTGATAGGCCGGGGGATATTGGGGGTCCAAAGTAAGTCAGCACCTCATCTCGTATGGGTGCTAGATCATATACAGTCCCTTGCACTAGGATATGCTGAGACGAAATCCATCTTTCAAGGATACTTTAAAGGATACATTTGGTGATAGGCCGGGGGATATTGGGGGTCCAAAGTAAGTCAGCACCTCATCTCGTATGAGTGCTAGATCATATACAGTCCCTTGCACTAGGATATGCTGAGACGAAATCCATCTTTCAAGGATACTTTAAAGGATACATTTGGTGATAGGATATTGGGGGTCCAAAGTAAGTCAGCACCTCATCTCGTATGAGTGCTAGATCATATACAGTCCCTTGCACTAGGATATGCTGAGACGAAATCCATCTTTCAAGGATACTTTAAAGGATACATTTGGTGATAGGCCGGGGGATATTGGGGGTCCAAAGTAAGTCAGCACCTGATCTAGTATCAGTGCTAGATCATATACAGTCCCTTGCACTAGGATATGCTGAGACGAAATCCATCTTTCAAGGATACTTTAAAGGATACATTTGGTGATAGGCCGGGGGATATTGGGGGTCCAAAGTAAGTCAGCACCTCATCTCGTATGAGTGCTAGATCATATACAGTCCCTTGCACTAGGATATGCTGAGACGAAATCGATCTTGCAAGGATACATTTAGTGATAGGCCGGGGGATATTGGGGACCCAAAGTAAGTCAGCACCTCATCTCGTATGAGTGCTAGATCATATACAGTCCCTTGCACTAGGATATACTGAGACGAAATCCATATTTTAAGGATATTTTAAAGGATACATGTGGTGATCTGGCTGTGCGATATCCTCTTCTGATTTATACCCTCTGTCTTGAGATTAGATGCATTAGGAAAACAAACTCGTTAACGCAGTGTTTTTTCAAACTTTTTTCACTTCAGGACGCACCTATGAAATAACCAAAGCTTTCTGGCGCATTAGAAAATTTAGTCCTCAAATTTAAAAATAAGAAAATGATAAGAAATTAAAAAGAATAGTTTTTTTTTTAAAAAAAAGATGAGTAACAAATGAATTAAATCCCCATGGAAAGGAAAAGAAAAATTATTATTCATTACTGCTTAAAAATTAAAGGAATTTACTTTCCAGTTCAAAATATCAAGTGGCGGAGACTTGATTGAGACTTGAAATCCATTAGTGTTTCTAAAACAAATGAAAATTATAAAAAAAATTTAAAATATAAATGTGTTATAAACATTTAATCTTTATCTTTCCAGGATGTCAATGTGCTCTAGCGCACCGTTTGAGAAGCTTCCTACTTAAGCTAAAAATGAGGACTACATGACTCCAAAAGTATACAGTACCTCAGAGAATGCAAAGCCTGAAGACCAAAAGACCACGAAGACGACACCATTCTCTGACAGACTGACTCCCCATTCTTGACAATGTTTACTGACCCAACAAAAGCAGCAGGATGAGAATCTAGCAGTAGTGGGCCTCTGGTCCGGAACTGCTATTTACGACATGCACTGTTCTGCATGGTAATATTCGTTGGTCGTTGATTTTTTGAGAAGCACTGCCTTAACGTATCTTACAAGAAGCAGTTACTACATGTCATTGGAAAAACCTTTCCTTCACGTCCGTCCCATCCATCTAAGTTTAGAGCAAGGGTTACTGAAGAAAGACCGACGTTGTTGTTGCAGTCAATTGAAACACTTTTTAAAATCACTCTGTATAAGCTCTGAAACCAGTCACAATTATTTTCGATATTTTTGACACCTTCATTTTTAAAAGAATTTTGACACGTTATTAATTTCCATTACCTCCTAAAAAATCTCACAGAACATTTTTCAAATCGTATTTACATAAATTCATAATTGCATTCATATCCAAATTGAGTTTCATTTGCAGAGCACATTATTTTCAAAAATTATAGCCGTTTAAATTACTTTTGTTCATTTTCAAACACCTGTATCAGTGGGAATACTTCTAGAAACTTACATCTAAAATAGCTAAATAATATTTATCGAAGACTCTAAGGATTTTGGTAGAACAATAGGTCTCTAAGTCTGTACAACCCTATTTTCCGGAAAATCTTTGATCCAATACCTCAAAACGAATTACCTAATATATATATATTTTTTTATTTATATAATATACATACAATAAATAAATTACAATTTTGAAAAAAAAATGAAATTGTACAACTTTTTTTTGTTTGCTTTTTGTTTTTTTTTGTTTGTTGAATATATATACATTTACATCAAGACGTAATACAGATGAATAGGATCTTACGGAAAACAGATGATAAAGGAACACACTTATTTTAAGTATCACTTGGGCACAAGACCCTTTAATGCTTACATGTAAGGTATATATGTAAAATATACATTGACTTAAGGTTAAAGAGAGTTCGAATGATACTAGAGAGATTTGTTTAAAGCGAGGAGAGATAAGGAAGTCGGGGGGGCTTTAGAACCAGTACAGGTCTTTGGATGACTCTTGTGCCTGTGCCTCCAGTCCTGAAACAAAACACATTCTCATTAGCATCTACTATATTACATCTACTACAACTGTAGTTACTACAGTTTACAGTAGTAGCAATATAGTCCATTCAACTATATTACATGTAAGGAAAACAAAGAGAAGTTAGACTTTGTACTTCAACAGAATAGTCTCCACATATAAAAATTTAATGGTATAAACAACGCGTTTCAAACACGTAGAGTTCTTCCTCAAGCATTAACTAAAAAAATTTTTAGTTAATGCCTGAGGAAGAACACTACATGCTCGAAATGCGTTGTATATACCATTAAATTTTTATATGTGGAAACCACTTCATTAACATTTTACCCTACAATGAGTAAATACCACATAATAAGTGACTGCACTTCGTTAGAATTCAACAGAATAATATTCAAAACTACATCGAAGAAAAAATATAAACCTAATTCACTAAAACCTTGAGATACGGTTGTTCTGACATACGAATGTTTTGAGATACGACATGAAAATTTCTAACAATTTTGTTCTGATATAGGACAAAAAATTTTAGATACGAATCGACGATTGCCGCGAGCGCCGCTAGGGAGCAGGTGCTAGCGCATAGCGCACTCTTTCGTAACATTTTAAATAGGAGGCTGAAACATACCTCTCTTGATTGTTTCATTGTGAACGACTAAGAAAGTCAGACCAAAAGGGACAGATCTGTAAGTGATGACAATCAGGAAAGTGAGGTAAAAAAAGGCACGACATGAAAGTGATGACAGTGATTAGCCTAAGTGATGATTACGAAATTGAAAAATATAATGAAAGCACAAAAAAAATATATAAATTAGTTTATTTAATAAGTGCTTATTTAGTTATTAAGTGTACGTAAATAAAAAGAGATAAAAACATTCCCTGCCACTCCTCCCTCCACCAGCAGACCCCACCTCTCCTGTCACTATGGTAAGTACAGTACAGTAAAACTCCTTTCTTTTTTATTGATTTTACTGATATTTATCATAGATAAATATGTTATTTTATCATTATGGGTGTAATTACTAGTTTATTTATATAAAATTGTTGCACTATATAATTTAAATGTATTTTAGAGTGTTTCATATTGTCGGAACGCATTAATACATATTACTTTATTTTAAAGGAAAAATTTGCTTTGAGATACGACTTTTTGACATACGACGATGGTTACAGAACGAATTAAATTCGTATATCAAGGTACCACTGTATTATTGTAATCCCCAGAGGTTGTTAGCAACATACCTTAGAATTTTACTAACAATTGAGCCATATCTAAGAGTTTGTTAGCATTGTTAACAAGTGTGTCACGGAAGTACCTAGTATGGTTATGAAAAACATCCAAAAAATGTCTTAGTAATGTTATATGCAGCACGATTTTGGTTGTTTGTAACCTTAGTAATGTTGAAGAGAGTACTAAAGAGTTTGATAGTAAGTTATAACTGGTGACGTACTGTCAGGGTATGCAGCCTCCTCTTTCGGCATGAGAGGAAAAAGGAAACGAAAGAATAAAAGAACACAAGTACTAATATTTGTCTTCTATACTATCACTTTAGTGTGGTTATTAAAGTGTTTGGATAATTTTTATAATAAAAATTGCAGACAATTCTGTATTTTCAGCTGAAATAAACAGAGTCTCCTTTGAAGACGAGAGGTGAGTCCTAGACAGCCCGTGCTTCCCTCAAGATTTCGCAATCACTCACAAACTGAATTGAGTGTGTGCAAATGTCGTGTGCTTGTTCCCATTTCTGTATATGTATATGATGGTTGAGGACACATTCATGTAATAAAACTTTTTTTCTATGGTGTTCGGCAAGGTATTTTATGTATCTGTGTAATATTTACATCTTATTGATATGTCATAATTCAAGAAAGGTGCACTTAGGGAAGACAAGTAAGGCTGTGACTCACCAGACAATCTTGGAAAAGAAAAAAAATGTAAAGTCAGCAAAATGGTTAATAATAAATAAAAAACTGAGATAAATGGTTATATTTATCCAATGAATTGCACTATTGAGATATTTTTCAGTTCAATTCATCAGGTTTAGATTGTTTTATCCAAAATCGCTGGGTTTTGATATTTACTGGTTCAGATGCTTAAAGGAAACCTGCGGTAGGCTGCCCCCCCCACCCCCCCACCACCGGAGCACTCAATGGATTGCGCAGTTAACTGCTGGCATGCTCTACAGTGATACTGTATATCTGTCTGTCTGTATGTCACTATTCAAATGTTTAAATACTTTTGTTATAAAAAGATTCCACATAAACAAATAACAATCAAACCACAATATGAAATGAGAAAACAAGACTAAGGTCTAAGATAAGTTGGTTTCTTGACTCTGACAAAGACCGCTTGTTACGGTTGAAAGATCTTAGTCTTGTTTTCCCATTTGATATTGTAATTTGATCATTGATTGTTATTTTTCCTATATTAACTAAATTTCCAATGTACGTGGTTTTTTTTATTAGCAGTAGTATGCATATTAGTACTCTCTTGTGGTGAACAATCATAAAACTACTGCAGTCACTAAGTGAAGAGTCACTAAGTGAGGGTCGCAGTTCTCCTGCCTCATAGTAGGCGATTACCTGTGATAACAAGATTTAAGTATCTCAACTACCATGAACATCACTGCAAGTTACTAGTTACAACTAGTTGCGCATGTTTGTTAGTAAGTTACAAGAAATATTACAATCTTGTTAGAAGTTACAAGGAGTAATATAATTTTCCTTAAGAAGTTACAAGGAGCAGTACAAGTTTGTTAGTAAGTTACAAGGAGTAGCACAAGTTTTATTACTGAATTTGTGAAGATGGTCTAAGATTTACATTAGAAGGAATGTAACATTGATTGTTACTATAGTAAGTCGGATATTAGTAGTCTTTTGTAAGATTTAAAGGACTACTATAGAAGTTATAGTATGGCAAGTCGGGTATTAGTAGCCTTTTGTAAGATTTAGAGGACTACTACAGAAGTTATAGTATGGGAAGTTGGGTATTAGTAGCCTTTTGTAAGATTTAAAGGACTACTACACAAGTTATAGTATGGCAAGTCGGGTATTAGTAGCCTTTTGTAAGATTTAAAGGACTACTACAGAAGTTATAGTATGGCAAGTCGGATATTAGTAGTCTTTTGTAAGATTTAGAGGACTACTACAGAAGTTATAGTATGGCAAGTCGGGTATTAGTAGTCTTTTGTAAGATTTAGAGGACTACTACAGAAGTTATAGTATGGCAAGTCGGGTATTAGTAGCCTTTTGTAAGATTTAGAGGACTACTACAGAAGTTATAGTATGGTTAGAAGAATAACATAACGTGGTAATAATCTCTACAGTAGTTGTCAGAATGATTATAAGAAGTAGAGAAGTGAGAATCACATGTGCTAGTGTGTTTTTGAGGATTACCATTATATTTCATAGCGACTTTTTAAAGAGTACAACAGTGCTTGTTAATTCAATATGAGGACTACTCTAATGGTCATGTAGGTTAATAGTGACCTTACATTTATGCTTATGGGAGATTGGAGAGAACAAAAAGCCTTTAATCTTCATATCAAGAGAAATGACGTGCTTAATACCCAAAAAAAAAAATTGACAGATTTGAATATTTGACACGCTTAAAATAGAAAGTTTAAAGTAATCGAAGTACTAAAAATTCAGAAATATGAAGTGCTTAATATACTAAAAACTGAAAGATTAAATGGTGAAATTACAGAAAGAAAGATGAGAAGTGTTCGATATGACTGAAATGTGTGCTTAATATAAAAAGTGTTCCACTTGAGACTGTAACCAATTTTAGTGAATCGACAAAATAACTTAAAACCAACTCAGGATATCAGAAAAAAGTTTAACAATACGTAATGTTGGCTTATTACGTATATTACTTATTTATATTATATATATACTTATAATTACGTATAACTTAATATATATAATTACGTATATATACTACTTATTACGTGACTTATTACTTACTTGATACTACTTTTTAATTATTAATTATTATAACACTTGTTATTTTGAACTATATAATTAATTAGTAATAATAGCAAACTACTAATTAAGTTAGATTGAGAAGTTTATTTAAAATTCAAAACAGTAAAAATATAATTCAAATGGTAAAGACTAAAGTCTACATTGGAAAATATCTGGCGAAGGGAAAAGATGATTTTCCTATTGATTTGAAGACGAAATACAAATTTTTTAGGAGTTATAAACGCGGTGAATTTAAAAAGAAAGTTGACGTCATTTTTGCAGTAGCTGTTGAAATATTTTAGAGGTATAAACTGACGTAAATGGAAATATTTTTGCAATATTATCCTATCTCTTGGGGAAGAGAAAAAGACTTGATTAAACTTTTTAAGGGTACGAAAGCAACGGTCGAGGGGGGATGGGTTCGTATTGACATTTTGAAATACCTCGGAGGGATGCTGCCCCTATCCTCTCGAGTCCCTTGGACTGATAAAACTTATTAAGTGGGGGAGAATACCTTTCAATTTGTGGACCAATATAGAGGGCTGGCGGCACGTCTGCTATGCGCTCTTATTGCTGCCTCCCTCTCTGTCCCACCTCCATGGAATCTCCACCTGGCAATCGGCTCACTCCCTTTCTCTCACACTAACTCTGCCACCCACTTGACCGTTTCATGAACTCCTAGAGCCATTAAATTGTCTTATCGCCCGACAAAGCATCCCTTACACTACCCTATTATCTCTCCCCCAAATCATTCTTTAAATCCATAATAAACAGCCAAATCGTTTAATTAATTTCCTTAATACTTACTGCACCCTTTATTAAATTCTATTGTTAACCCAAGTAATCATTGAAATCCGAACATATGAAGAAATTAATCCACCCGACCACACCTAAAGCACGCTACTCCACTCATTCGACTGGAGTCGTCAATACTAATGCCGAGACGCAACTCCTCGAAAAGTTCGCAAACATTTGGCATATCTTTTAAAAAATCATTAAACTTTTAAAATTTCTACCATCACCTCAAATTTAATAAATTTTGGTATTTTAATTCTTTAAGTAGCTAATAACTTTTAAAAACTCCCACTTTAAAATGTTGTTACTATCTTTAAACTCAAAAAATTAGATGAGAATTAGGGAACCTTAGTATAATTTTAAAACAAATCGCTCCCTCTTTAAATCAAATACGTCCTATTGAAAACTTGTATGATTATTTTATCGTAATTTGTTATAGTTTTGTATAACACAAATTATTATTTCAAGAAAAATGCGAAATTCTTGCAACTTTGCTTTGCAAGAATTTTTTCACTAGTTAATAATATTATATCAAAGAAACAATAAAAATTAACAGAAACTGACAAAGCTGTGGGAACGATAAAAATTTGGTGTTTACTTATTTCAATGATAGTAATGTAAGATAATTGAGACCTTGTTATAAATAACTTCATAGTAATATACTTAATAATTTTATTTATTACTCTTAAGAAATAGTTGATTCTGTTATTGATCACTTACTTTCCCTTCTATTTACCTTTCTACATAAAATGTAGAGAAAAGGTAGTATTTCATTAGGGTTAACGTTATTAAATCGAGATTTCAACGGAAATACACGTCTTGTACTCTAAGTATAATACTATAAAAATTCTCTAAGTCCAATAAAATTAGTTAGAAAATAATTAGTCCAACTTTATTTGTGTGTATGTGAGTTTGTGTGAGTGAAAGAGAGGGAAAGAGTGTTTTTATTCAATTATTATAGCTTTATTACTCTTTGCTGTAATTGCACAAATATTTTTTTATAGATTGCTCATTTAATGTTCAACATTTTGACGAAATTATATAATTATTTATGAGAGGTTTAGCGCCAAAAAAAAAAAAATCTTAATACATGGAATTTCCTTAGTGCCCATTTCGTTAGTATAATTTTCAAAAAAATACCTCAATTCATTTCCCATATAATGCTCTATTTTCAGGTAGAATTGCATTTTGATCTGTCAAACAATTTTGCTTGTATCTTCCTCAGAAGGTTTCAAATTCAATCGTAAGTCCAAACTGTTAAAAATATTGAAAAAAAATGGCAGTAGTTTTAAAAATATGAAGAATTTTCAGTTCTTCCTTTTTATAAAGACAAAATTTCAGGACTTAATAATTAGTGGTTTGGGTGCAAAAAAAATATTGTTTAAAAACACATTTGGACCAAAAAAGTGTCTTTGCCATCATGCAAATTGCTCTTAAAATGTACAGCACGCCTACACTATGAAGCCCATTTTTGTGTAAAGCATTAATTTTATCCATCAAGGTTTGTAGACTGTTCCGTAAAAATCTCTATATTTTCCGTTTATTTTTACCCTACATTTCTCTATAAATAGAAAAAATAAATAATCAATAACTGAATTAGACTATTTCTGACGAGTATTAAATAACATTATTAATACTCATACAAGTATAATATTACAGTCAAGTCATTTATAATTAAGTCTTAATTATCTTGCATTACCAGCCATTGGAATAAATAAACATCACTGAATATAAATAACAACTTAATAAACAATTATTAAAGATGTGAAATTTTAAAACAATTCCATTCCGAGATCTTATTTCTAAGTAATTGCCATATTTTCTATTTGTTGAATATTTATTATATTGAAATATATTCATATTATATCATTTCATTCATACTTTTCTATAAGTAAAGCATGGTGATCTTTTTTCTCGATTAAATCGTTTTTCCTTTTTAAATCGTTTTCCGGGTTTAAATCATTTTCCCTGTTTACATCGTTTTTCTCGTTTAAATCGTTTTTCCTTTTTAAATCGTTTTCCGAGTTTAAATCGTTTTCCCTATTTACATCGTTTTTCTCGATTAAATCGTTTTTCCTTTTTAAATCGTTTTCCGAGTTTAAATCGTTTTCCCTGTTTACATCGTTTTTCTCGTTTAAATCGTTTTTCTTTTTTTAAATCGTTTTTCGAGTTTAAATCGTTTTCTCTGTTTATATCGTTTTTCCCGTTTAAACCTATTTTTGTTTAAATTGTTTTTCTTTCGATTGAATATTTTTCCCGTTTTAATAATTTTTACCGATTAAATCGTGTTTCCCGTTTATTTTAATGAGTTTCCCATACTCATCAGTTTTATCATTTGTTTCTGTCCAAATATTTTTCATCGTTTTTATCGTTTTTTGTTTGTTTATCACCTTTACCCGATTCAAATATTTTTTTGCTGCTTATAAAGTTTCTCCATATTTTTTCACCGTTTTTTACACAACATTTTTTTTCCTAAACTAATAACTCAAGAGTCTTTAAACTTTTTGCATTATCACGACAGCGTTGATTTTTTACATATAAGAATTTTTTTGCTTTTTATAATACCAATATACTCATCAGTTTTGTGATATACAAAAATAGATTTTTTTTTTAATTACTATTTTTGAAAGATGAAATTTACATAATACAAAGAATGCAATTCTTTGTATGGAAGTTGCGAAAACCTTTGATTTTATTCAATTTGAAAGTGATGGGATTTTTTGAAGAGGAAAAGATTTTTACAAACAATACTAATAAACAAAAAGGTAAAAGATAATTCTTGAAGATAAAAACAAAACTTATATTAAAAAGAAAGAAGGTAACTAGAAAGGTCAAATACTGCAGTTCTGCTCACGAGTTTAATCTCAGGTCCAGTCGGTCTTAGAAGATCCTAATAGTAACAACTTATCTGGAGTTCCAGATCAATGGTTTAAAATTTGTTATAATGATTTAAATGTTTATTGCTACAAATAAAACATATGAATGCATTGAATTGACTATCTATACGTCGATAATGCTTTATCAGAATGTATATTCTACTTCATAAAGATACGAGTACATGCATATTATCATTACCACTGAGGTTAGTATGATTTATATTATTAATACGGCAAACCGTCATACCTTGTACGATGATCTTGGAGTCGTTGGAGCGCTTTTGGACGTTGTTCATAACCTCAGGTTAGTTGCGATTGAAGATAGACAACGTCCGAAAGTCCTCCAACGACATCATCGTACAAGGTATGTCGGTTTGTCGTATTAATAATATAAATACATAAAGATAGTTAAATAAAAATTGGTTGTCAAGGTGCTTCATATTATGTTTACTTATAGTAGGGTTGAGTGTAGGCAACTCCAGATTTTTAATGAAATATTTGCGATTCTGACGTTATGTTTATATTATATCATATTTGACCAGGAACAAGTGAACTGAAAGCAGATGAGGCTCTGCATTTATAGTGTAATGTTAAAGTGAGGCCAGATCTGCTTAACAGCGGTGTATCCCTATACTATGTAAACAGTTTAAATTAATAAGTGAAAAACAAAACATAATATTTATTTCGAGTTGTCTTCATAATAATCTTGCTGCTCACGATAAGCATGTAAGATATTATTCATAATGTGACACATAAATTATATATAACTACAGGTATATTGCAGAGTGAAAGTTAATAAACGTCTGCGACTATTACTTCCTGATGGCTGGAATTATAGCAAGCCAACTTGGTTATGTAAAGTGACGTAAGAAGTGTTCAGGTCTCTGGGTTCACTCTCTGTATCAGCACGCGCATACAAACAAACACACTTAGAGACTCACACACTTTTTTATTCACACCATACACACAATTTGATCGTTTTCTATATCCCTCAAGCAAAAACAACAACTAAAACTAACACACCCACATACAACTACCCACTCAATTCACTCCCACACTTGCGTACGTACGAATGATTTAACAATGATAAAATGATCCAAATACTAAATGTATCAGACACACTTATAAAATGAAAAATACACACTTTTTAATCTTTGGTTGCAACTGTCATCAATGACTTATAAAGAATAATAAGATATGTTCTTTCAAATATAGTATGATATAGTCTATAATCTAGAGTACTGTAAGATATATAACCTTTGGTTAATGAAAGGTTCCGTACGATATACTATGATACGATCTATGAGGTATATTATTTTAAGATTTATAAGAGGGTTTGTATGATATGTTTTATAACGTACTATATTAAAATTTTGTTATTGTTATTTTAGTAGGTGACAACGTCAGCCGTTTACCGACTTTTTGTTTGATCGGTTATTCTACAGATTCTACATTGGGAGTCCTAAATTTTGCCTCACTCAAGTGCATTTCGAGTAGGGATCTTTAACGAGTACCTCACATCGTACAGGTTCGGGACCGACGGCTTAATATCCTCTCCGAGGGACGACGTACTCAGATTTATTTACCTCTTGCGTGAATAAATCGAGGGCCAGGTGGGCATCGAACCCCGGACCTACCGGCCCAGAGGTGAGAACGTTAACCACTGAGCTAACCTGGTCCCTTAACGCAATATATAGATTATAACATATTATCAATTAAACAGTGTCTCAGATATACTAGCATACTATAACATATTATATGGAATAATCTACAATATATATGAAGATATAGTCTGTGAAATAGTTTATTCGATATCGTACGATTCTGCCTATAACACATGCTCTATTTATGAGCATATATATAAAAAGATTTCACATAAACACGTGAAATAACAATCAATGATCAAACCACAATAACAAAATAGGAAAACAAGACTAAGATCCTTCAACCGCAACAAGCGGTCCTCGTCAGAGTCAAAAACCCAACTTCAGTTGCGGTTGAAGGATCTTATTCTTGCTTTCCCATTTTCTTATTGCGGTTTGATCATTGAGCATATATATGTATAGGGTTAAATGATCTAGAAAATGTTGTTTAATATCTCTATCAGAGATATCCATTAATATCTCTATCCATTTACGCCCGACAACTATTATGTTGGCTTGGGAAGGAATGTTGAACTTAACCTTCTTTAACAAAATGTTTAACCTCATATGTTTAGCAAAAAAGTAAACATATTTAATCTATTTTACTATTTCTAAATATATAAAATGAAACACAAAATTGTAGAAACTGTTCACACGGACTATACAACTTTAAACTAAACAAAACGCGAGACAGAAAACAGATCAAATACACACTTACTAAATATAATACTTCGAAGTTTTGTTCGTCATCAGGAGAAGACGAAGTGAAAGAGATCTCCCCACGACGAAGGAAGGAACGCGAAAACTCGCGAATTGTATTCAGCAAGTGTGTATTTTATCTTTTTTTCTGTGACGTGTTTTGTGTAATTTAAAGTAAAATAAAATGAAGTTCAGGTGCTTCAAAATTTTTCTGAACTTGCAAAACCTAGAAAAGCAATGCAAAAGGTTACAACAGGAAAAAAGTGAATGAAAACATATCGCAATGATGTGATATTGTTTTTAATTAACCTTTTTATTAATTATATGTTATGACAAAAAAAAAGAACTATTGTAATTTTATTCCTTACAAAAATAATAAATAACATAAATTTTAACTATCAATACGGTCATCTTCAGATAACATATGATAGTAACTTATATGGATATTATAACGTTAGTGCCACATGCCCATAATAATTTTAAGGTCTTTGACATGTAATGGGCTATTTCTAAACCGGTTCAGTAGAGGGAGAAATGTCGGAGAGATGATGGATTCTTGACCTTCTCAGGTGAGTCAAGAAAACTGTTTACACTTGGGCCGTAACTTGTCTAATATTGCGCACATTGACCTCTATCTCCGCTAATTTATTCTTACATTTTGGTTTTGAAAATTTGATTCTGTTTCCTCCATTTTTCGTCACTTAGTTTCAAATATTTCATGAATAAAAGGGGCTATCGCTTCAAATACAAACTAAAGAAGCATCTAGGAGTCAAATACAAACCAGAAACATGTAGTACTGGGGTCAGGGTAACCAGTGGCTTGCGTGTTCACCTCTGGACTGGCAGATCCCAGATTCCATTCTTACTCTGATACTCTTTTTTTTTCAAGTGAAAGGTAATAAAATGCGAGTGGTCTTACCAGAAGAGGAGGTTAAGCTACCCCGAGCCTGTACGATGTCTGTTAGTTGTTAAAGATCCTTGCTATAAATTAACTTCAGTTAGACAAAATTTAAGACTAGTATAGAATCATGAGGAACACAGAATATCCCCCCTTAGAGATCTTGTTTCCTAGGAGAACTCTCATACTAACCCAAAAGAAAAAGCCGTTAGCGCTGAAGATTGTATGCTCGGTTTCATCCATGGTCTTAGACGTTTGCAAGAGGACAGCAGTATTGCTCCCAAGTGGTCTTCATGTTGGCTAATGCCCATATCATGTTGAATACTTAGGTTCTCTAAGATCTAAGCATGAGAAACCTTAATGTTCTTGGTTTTCTTTTGTTTTCCTTTACATGGAAGCCTAAAACAACGGTAGGGTATTAGAAGTTATCAAGAAATATCCTTCTTTTAAAATTTTATTAAGAAGAATATTTTTTGTTTAGTGGAACCTTTTTGCTTTGCTTTTATTAAATGGTTATAAGATTTTATTTTTGTGATGTAGGGTCGTGGAAGCTCGCCTCCGCGTGGTCCACCTCGGGCGTATCTCAGAGGTTTTGTTTGCCTTTATCCTAGGCTAGAGCTTGTAGCTCCCGAGATGCGGCAAAAGAGCTTTCACGTAAAAAAGGCATCAGTCTGTTTTGTTGTTGTTTTCAGTGATATGGCTGAATAAGCTGGGAGCACTAAATAATACGAAAACAGGTCTTAGACGTTTCATGTGAAGTATAGAAAACTTATGTGCCCTGACACTTTCTATGGACGTAATTCTATCTCTCTAAAGCTGTACGATGTTAGATATTACTAAAGATACCTTTAATAATAATGCAAAAACAGTCTAAGTCAAAATTAAGGACCCCAGTTGTAATGCACCAAATAACAAATTAACTTGATTGTTACAACTAAACCAGCATTAAAAGTGAAATCCAATGAAAGTAAAAACAACAGTAAGAAAAAAAAACATAAAATCAAACAAGTAACGATGAATAAGTAAGATTCGTTATAAGGATCATTAAAAACTATTACTAATCAAGTACTGTAAGTGGCGTAATCAATGTTTGTTGCTACTGAACATTACGATTCAATAATCAATACTATTATGTAACATTACCAACCTTAAATCCTTTAATTGAGCAATTTAATTAGTCAATTAGAAGTTAAACAAGAAGGCATGCCTAACAAATTTGACATAAATTATTAAGATAATTAAACGCAATGAATTGCACTAGGGATGTCATGTAATTAGCTCTCAAGAAACAGAGGTGTATTTTAGATAATTATATTATCGTTTTGTTTTGGTTTTCATTTGCAACAGGTTATGAAACATAATAAAATAACGGTAAATATTACAAACTAATTATATATCATACTAGCAAACGTACCCGTCTTTGACGGAATCAAAAATTCTATTATACTTGGTATTCCAAAATATCAATTATAGTATTATACTAATACTACAATTAGAAGTTATAGAATAGTAGAAAATACCATTATTAGTACAGTGCTAAAAAAAAGCCTCTGTATACAAAGATTAGATTTTAAGTTAGACATACACAAATCTACAATCAATGTTTCAGCTTTATATGTCTTATGGTAGCAATATTATGTGGACAAACCGACAGACAGAAATTATTCTAAGGGTACATGTGGCTACTCTGAAGTATGAAACGTAAAGAAAACTTGAAATGAGTTAGTTCTAATTAACGTGCTCCCAGTCAAAAGCTAGCACGCAAGCCACTGGGCTACTCTGGTTCCATACCTTACTTTATTACCAGTGTTTATATTACGCAAATATTAAATTAAAAAAAAAATATTTTTGTTGTGTTTATTTATAATACATTTGCACTACTGTCATCGGCGAGCAAGCAAGCTACTGGCAACCCTGGTTAGATCCCTTTACTTTATTACCATCTTTTATATTATCCACATTTTAAATTCAAAAAAATATTTGTTTGTTACATTTATTTATAATACATTTGCACTACTGTCATCGGCGATCACGCAAGCCACTGGGCTACTCTGGTCCCATACCTTACATTATTACCAGTGTATTTATTAAGCAAATATTAAATTAAAAAAAAGTTGACAGTTATATATAATACATAGCAAACGTACCCGTCTTTGACGGAATCAGAAGTTCCTGTTTTGGTTTATTGCCGTGTGCCTATTGCCTTTCGGCTATACCACGGAGGAATCAGAAGTTCCGTCATTTTTGGTATTTCAAAATGTCATTAGAAATTATAGAATAGTAGAAAATACCATTATTACTACAGTGTTAAACAAATGCCTCCAGCTTAGACACTACATTAGCTGTCTGTCCTTCAGGTTCATGGTAGAAGAAAGAGTTGAAACCTCTGACCGTTGAGCATGTAAACTACATTTGACCATGTGAGAAAAACTTGGTTTTGCTACCTTGTATTCCTGTGTTAGATGAAGTCTCCCTTTGCGACTTAGTTAACGTCATTGCGAAATAGACTCTGACCCGACTTTGCAATAATTTCAACGTAAACAGACAGTGGCTCGGAATCAATGGTATGTGAAGTATACACACAGACTCCCCAATACCACATCCAGTCATTATGTCCGCCTCTATGGCATATCTGTGTAGAGCACGAACTCAGAGACGTGTCCCGTTGCACAGTTTTTGGGGCACTCATGTTTCGTAACATGAAATTTGTTACTGCTATAAATTGCAGCATCATTGGTGCTCCTACTTTAAGTTTTTACTCATGAGCAGGCAGTCCAGGAGAAATAAATTCAGAGTCAAGAAATTCAATTAGATAATGAACTGCTTCTTCATCACTAATCCAATCTCTTTACTGACTTGTAAGTTCTTTCCTCGGCTTCATATAGCGTAAGAACTTCTTTATTGATTTCTCCTGCCTGTTCATATTAAGGACTGAGAATTGCACGTTTACAAAACATTTATTCTCAATAGATAGTACATCCTCAACTCTGTGAAACACCATTTCAATGATGTCAAATACGCAATATATTCATATGCTCAATTGAAATTAAAATCAACTAACAATACCTACTTGCCACACCTGTGTATTTTCAAAACAAACTTGTCTATGAAGTTAGGAAAATACAGCTAAAAGCCCCATAACTTCGCTTCTGTACTGAATTAATAATCTATTTAGAGCCCATATTTTAAGTTAGGCACACACAAATCCAGTGTCAATGTTTCAGCTCGCTATGTCTTATGGTGGCTGAGTTTACTTGTGACAAACATTTTTGCGTTAAACGTCCATAACTTCACTTCTACGTTGAATTTCCAATCAATTCATAGCCTATATTTTAAGTTAGACCTACACAAATCTACTGTAAAAGTTTCAGCTTTATATGTCTTATGGTAGCTGAGTTTACCTGTGACAAAGTTTTGCGGACAAACCGACAAACCGACGAACCGACAAACCGACGAACCGACAAACCGACAAACCGACAAACCGACAGAAATTTTTCTAAGGGTGGATTCGGTTTCTCCAATGTATGAAACGTAAAGAAAACTTGAAATGAGTCAGTTCTAAGCAATGTACAGACAAAATCATTATTTTATTTATAAAGATTTTCTGGGTATTTTGGTATATTTTTTTAATTCATGTCATTATTTATTCGTTTTTTTTTTAGTTTTCTAAAATAGGAATTATTTCAATCAATAGTTGATTATTACCTTCATTTGAAATTGAAATTCACTTCTAGTAAACTTATGTTTACCTATGAGTTTTTAAAAATACAACGACAAGTAACCAGAGGTGGCTACATGAATTGACGGTATGAATTAAATCTCTAATTCATAGCCGAAGACACAGCGTTACCATACAGTAACGCATTTTATAATTTCATTTAAAATATATTATTAGACTATAAAATTAGCTCCTTTTTTTTATATTTCTGATTGTTTTTTGTTTGTTTTGCAATGTGTCCATTCATTACCTGGCTAACTTTGTTAAGAGAACAATAACAATGTTATTGTTTTGTTATTATGTTATTCTATTATAAGTATTTAAAATTGTATGTTCTTATGATCCATTCAAATCGCAAATCGCATTCAAATTGCAGTTTTCTGTTATTTGGGATGGAAACATGAGTATCAGTGATGTTCCACAATCAGTACTGCTGTTACTCTTACACTGCTAACAATCTAGTAGGTTAACCTCTACTGTTAACTGGTAGAGTCAACATTTCTTCAACCGAGACACAGGTGCCAACCTTTTGGATATATACACACGTATATATATATATATATATATATATAAAAAATGGAGAAAAAAGACTAAGATCTTTGAACTGTAACAAGCGGTCTTCGTCAGAGTCAAAAACCTAACCGAAACACTAGATGCAGAAACATCTGATTACGGCTGGAGAAGAGTGGGACAAAAGAGTCGTACTTTAAAAGGATGAAAGTGCAGGAAAGGGCAAATGTACAGAGAGGGATGTTTGGGGAAATAAACTACAGTAAGAAAGAGTAATTTTTTTTTATTCTTAGTTACTGCACTCCTTTGTTTCCCCAAACATACCTCTCTCGACATTTGTCCTTTTCCTGCACTTTCACTCTTTTAAAATACCATTCTTCTGTCCCACTCTTCTCAACCCCTCACCAGATGTTTCTGCATCTAGTGTTTCGGTTGGGTTTTTGACTTTCAGGAAGACCGTTTGTTACGGTTCAAAGATCTTAGTGTTTTTCCCCTATTTCATATTGTGGTTTGATCATTGATTGTTATTTCATGGGTTTATGTGAAACCTTGTTATATATATATTATTGTTATAATAATAACTATGTAGCTTTACAGGAGGATCAAAACACACACACACACATACCACAGAGATTTATAGATAGATAGAAAGATTTCACATAAACACGTGAAACAACAATCAATAATCAAACCACAGTAAGAAATGGGAAAACAAGACTAAGATCTTTCAACCGTAAGAAGCGGTCTTCGTTAGAGTCAAAAACCCAACTGATTTTTGGGTTTTTGACTCTGACGAAGACCGCTTGTTACGGTTGAAAGATCTTAGTCTTGTTTTCCCATTTCTTACTGTGGTTTGATCATTGATAGATAGATAGATAGATAGATAGAGAGAGAGAGAGAGAGAGAGAGAGATAGGCTGACTGTCACCCTGGAACTTTTTTTTTAAAGTTGTATGCGATCTACCACTATTGGCCTCGCGATCGACTGGTAGATCGCGATCGACGTATTGAGCACCCCTGCTGTAGGGGCTCCACCACATTGGTTATCGACTTATGATTTTTTTATCAATTATTATTATTATTGTTATTTTTATTGCTAATCTGAAGACATGAGTCTCTTCAGAATTGTTCACACCTCAGCTATATCTCAGTCATATTGTATTTTCGTTGATCATTTCTAAAAAAAAAATTTCAAATTGTAAGTTCTTTAATGAACTTATTGAATCGTCTCTAATTAAATTTAATAGATCAAATATTATAAACATTAGTAACGGTCTCTTCAAACTTAATACTTTCGTTTCGAGAGTAATAGCCTCTTCTTAGATGGTTGACATATACTATAGTCGACTTACAGCTAGCGGATATCTTCCTTTAAGCAGTACCTCTCACATCTATTGGCTTTAGGTATGCTTTACCGAAATTCTTTAACATTTTAAAGGCCATTGCTCTACATTCACATAGAATGTGTTCTGAGGTTTCAGTCTCTTCTGAACATAGTCTATATTCTTCGTTTGTATAAATTTTAAAAGGCATAAAATGTGCTCTGAGGTTTCAGTCTCTTCTGAACATAGTCTATATTCTGCGTATGTATAAATTTCAGCAGGCATAAAAATGTGTTCTGAGGTTTCAGTCTCTTCTGAACATAGTCTATATTCTTCGTATGTATAAATTTTAAAAGGCATAAAATGTGCTCTGAGGTTTCAGTCTCTTCTGAACATAGTCTATATTCTTCGTATGTATAAATTTCAGCAGGCAAAAAATGTGTTCTGAGGTTTCAGTCTCTTCTGAACATAGTCTATATTCTTCGTATGTATAAATTTCAGCAGGCATAAAAACGTGTTCTGAGGTTTCAGTCTCTTCTGAACATAGTCTATATTCTTCGTATGTATAAATTTTAAAAGGCATAAAATGTGCTCTGAGGTTTCAGTCTCTTCTGAACATAGTCTATATTCTTCGTATGTATAAATTTCAGCAGGCAAAAAATGTGTTCTGAGGTTTCAGTCTCTTCTGAACATAGTCTATATTCTTCGTATGTATAAATTTCAGCAGGCATAAAAACGTGTTCTGAGGTTTCAGTCTCTTCTGAACAGAGTCTATATTCTTCGTATGTATACATTTCCGCAGGCATAAAAGATAATTAGATATTCCAGACATATATTTCTAAATCATGCTTTCTTTATAAATTTAAGTTCAGAGGGAATGAACTTTTTAGACCGAATTATACTTGATCGTTCTAGCAAGGCTTAATTCGCTTCTTTATTCATCCTTTCATAATTACATTCTTAAGGATGCTGGAGGGGGAATTGTGTAAAGCTTCCGGGCTACAAATAGTGTGTTTGGCTTCAACCTTTGCCGATCTACTACCTGCTTGGCATCATGAACATGTTCATTTGTCTAACATGTTAACACATGTCAATGAAATTTTTACATCAATGATAGGTTAAAAGTAATAACATATATAAATCCTCTATGGAACTAAATGAACATAGTCACAGTTGATGAACGTATCCCTCATTGGGTTAGTTTGTTGGGAAACTTATTTGCGAAAATCTTATTTCTAAAAAATTTGGCTACAATTGAAAAGATATATCGTATTTATTGTTACAACTATATGTTTGAAAATTGAACTTTAGTTATATTTATACATTTAAATGGAATGTATAAAAAAATAATGAAAAAAAAAAGAATGTAACCTCCCTGAGGTTGTCAATCCTGGTTTTTATACGATGGAAAATGATATTGGGAGAATACATGTTATTTTCTTTTTATAAGAAGGTTTGAGAAATATTGGATGAAATGCGTAGTTTAGAGGCGCTTGCGGGGATTACGAGATGGGGATGTTAGGGGGTGTGGATTGATGTCGGGACGGCAGGGGGTGCGAAGAGCTCGGCCAGGGTGTAAAGCCCCAGGGAGGGGATCAAGATGGCGGCCACGGTCCACGATTGGTCAGTCCGTCCCCACGACTCTCACTTTATCATCTTACCCTTCGTCCTGCAATAAAACCCTTGCAATGGCCTGTTTTCAACCCGCATCACGCATCCCTTTTCAATCTAGTCACTTCTTAGCGCTAAAATGAGAAAAATATACATCCGATTCCTTAAGGCTTCAACAGTCATGATTAATACACTGTGACGTGTCAGGGTGTAATATTTTGGTAGTAACTCACTTCGACCTGTTTTGGTATTATTTAGCGCTCCCAGCTTATTCAGCCATATCGCTGAAAACAACAACAAAACAGGCTGATGCCTTTTTTTATGCTCTTTCGCCGCATCTCAGGAGTGTCAAGTCCTAGCAGAAAATAGAGGCAAACTAAAACCTCCAAGATACGCCCGAGGTGGACCACGCGGAGGCGAGCTTCCACGACCCTACATCACAAAAAAAAAAAATAAATACCTTATAACCTTAATAAAAGCAAAGCAAAAAGTCCTACTAAACAAAAATTATTCTTCTTAATAAAATTTAAAAAGAAGCATATTTCTTGATTTTTTTTAACTTCTAACACTTAGTGTTATACCACAAACTGGAAATAAACTTATGACTCCTGTTATTTTAGACTTTCATGAAAAGGAAAACAAAACAAAAACATTAACATTAACTCACTTCGACCTCATTCAATCATCAAAGAGATAAAAACAACCATAGCAGAAAATATAAGGATGTCGTTTCCAATCTTGTACAATGTCTGTCACTAGCTAAAGCTTTTTACTATAAATATAACAGAGGAAAGGAAAATTTAGCACCTTAAAAGCAAAATCACCTCCCTAATATGGCTAAACCATAACTAAAATAAGAGCTAATTAACTGTGTACTCTGAGAACGACAGTTATGTCGAAAGGCTTGAAATTATGTGTTTGAAAACGAATATTTTATCTACTAATCTCAACTCATATTGTGAGCAGCCTTAGCTATTAAACTCACTCTGAATTGTAAATTCAATAGTAAATTCTAAATTCACTCGTGTTGTGGGATATTCACGAGTGAAATCATTGTGGTCGTTCTAAGTGTTCAATTGTTCTAATAATTGTATGTAAGGTTTTGAAAGCATTGAAGTTGGTTAGGTTAGCAGATTATAGTTTTTTGTGCCAAGAATTATATCGAGAGAGATCAGAAACTTGATAGAAACATCCTAGATATGTGCTTCTATAAATAATAGCATAAATGAATATTTAGTAACAATTTACAAATATCACTGCCTTTTTCGTTATATTTCAGATATATTTGACTTCATATGCAGCTAAAATAATATTCCATTGTCATCAAATAATGATCAGAAAACAATAAAAAGTAGCAAATCTTTAGATACCCACTCTCCCGTATGCACAGACATCATAAAGACATCAAAAATATATCTTGAGACCAAATAAAAATTTGTCAAAATTACGAAAAATAACATTTTTCATGATTTTTGCTTTCTTTTTTGTAAGTAAGGTTGCAATAACAGACACTTCAATAAGTCCCATTGCTTGTTTCTGACTCCAAGGTAAATACAAATTTCCATTTTTTTTTTACCCGAATTTATTTAGGAAAGAATCTTTAACAAGCACCTGGCATAGTACTAATTTGATACATATATTCCTACAAGTCAGTACTCATATGCACACACACACACACACACACACACACACACACACACACAAGCACACACACATCCACGCACACTCACACTCATACACATACATACAAGCAGGTGAACACACGCACACATTCACACAGACTCATATACATACTCACACACATAAACATACGTACATAGATGGAGGTGCACGCACACCAACACATAAACATACCCATATACACTCACACGCACAGTCACCCACTCTAAGACACACATACATATGCCAGGTGTGCTGACATACACACATACAAACACAGACCCAAGCACACACACACACACACACACACACACACACACACACAGACATACACAATAAATAAAATATACAAAATACGTTTATATGCAAAGTTCTTAACATTCAAACCCCAATAAGAAATGAGAAAAAACACTAAGATCTTTGAACCGTAACAAGCGATCTTCGTCAGAGTTAAATCTAAACTGAAGTCTGGCGAAGACCCCTTATTACGGTTGAAAGATTTTAGTAATTTTCTCTGATTCTTGTTTGAACGTTGATTGTTATTTCACGTGTTTATTTGAAATCTTGTTAGTAAAGTTCTTAATAGATCATTGTCTTTCCTCGGAGTAAAGTAGAATATGTAGAACTTACGCATTATTATATTTATTACTAAATTGAATACACGATCCAAACGGACTATAAAACTTCAAATTACACAAAAGATAACACAGAAAAAAGATAAAATGCACGCTTACTACTCGCGTTCCTTCCTTCGCCTTGAGGAGACCTCTCTCACATTGTCCTTTCTTCTAGTCTTCTCCTGATGACGAACAACAGTTCGAAATATTTTGAGAATTTAGTTAAGTGTGCAATTTATCTTTTTTCCTGTGACGTCTTTTGTGTAATTTAAAGTTATTATGTTTTTTATTGTCATGTTTATGACAAAGATAAGAAAACAAGATCCTCATACTCAAGTTGAGTATAGCCAAACACTTATAGAAGCAAGATATCATTATTAACGGTGATACCTCGTCTATCGATGGTGAAGTCGCCCGACCGGTTTCGCAATGGCTGCATCATCAATGGGACTAACGTTACCTTCCAAAATCACGGATATAAATACCTATTTTAACTCAATGGTGCCAATACAAGCCTAAATTTCTTACCTAATAGTTTTATTTTATATTATTTTGTTTAATCTGTTTTTTTGTCTTTTATAATTTAAGTCGTCTCTGTCTTGTCCTATTTAAAAAACATGAAAACCAATTTAAACCAATAAAAACATGAAAAAACGACAGGACGGAACTGAAAGAGACAACTTAAATTGTAAAAGACAAAAAAACTAATTAAATAAAATAAAATAAAACTATCAGGTAAGAAATTTAGGCATAAATTGGCACCATTGAGTTAAAATAGGTATTTATATCCGGGATTTTGGAAGGTAACGTTAGTCCTATTGATGATGCAGCCATTGCGAAACCGGTGGGGCGACTTCGCTTGCGATAGACGAGGTATGACCGTTAATAAAGATATCTTATTTACTAACCTCTGTGGCACCAACTATATGCATGTACTTATATAAACATATACGAAGAGTGTTTGAACAAAGAAGAGACTGAAAGTTTCGTATCAGCCTTGAAGCATTGACTCGCAGTTTGTTCATAAGAGGTATATATTGTACTTCATTTTAAAGCGATCTCATGTGTGGTGTGATAGTAGAGACGTTTAAGTCTAGTATTGACTGGTACTGGAGCGGTGGAGAGCGTTTAAAAAGCACTACTCGGATGTAAGAAGATCAAAAGGCAAAAGGAATGTCGACTCGCAACACTGACTGGTTCACCAACATGTCGAGTGACATTTAAGGACGTCTACAGGCTTTGTGCCGGCGGCAGGTATTCGAGAAATGCCTCGCTCACTCGAGCCTTGAAACCCAATCTCAAACTACTCTTCGCAGCCTTTCTAATTGAGGCTCGTGTACAAGCAACTCTACAACAAACCACAATCGTCTTTTATTTACTATTTTACCTTTTTTTATAAACAAACAAAAAACTACTCTCAAAAAAATGTAATTTCCTTTTAAAATTATATTGCACGAAGTGACTCACTTATCTAATTAACCATTAAAAAAAATGGTCACAATTACTAGCGTAAATTAGGGCATCTCCGTAGATATGATAGTAATTTTGATTAGTCTAGTTTCAATTCCCTTTATCTTTGATTGTTTATGCTAGACAGAAAAATTGGTCTTTCCAGGTCGTTGGCCTTCCCGTCTACTACTGTATACTTGGACTGTATCTTGGTATACTGTATGTTATAAACCATGTGTTATAATTGAATACTTTATTTGTAAACTAAAGCATGACCTGTAGTATTATCATAAGCATAATTTATGTTTCAAATTATGAATCAATAGCAACATATTGAACATCTATAAAACTACTGCCAATTACAAACAGTATAAAACAGGTGTTTAATCGTTTATGATATCGTTGACAGCTCTTTAAGACTGTTGATGGGGATTGCTTTCAATTGAGTCAGACATTTCTGTTCTGTGTTTCGAGTTGACATACTTGAAAGCACTCCTGTTTTCTATACTTTCTTTAGAACATACATTCTTTAAATGACTGATACCATAACGGTGGAAGATATCTTCCGCAGTTTCACTAATTAACTAATTTAAATTAGTTAAATGAACTTCTAAAGTTTTATTTTTACAATACTGAGGTCATTATGTCAAGGCATCAGAATTTTTGTTTAAATTTACCTTATAACAGTGAAAGATATTTCTTTCAAGTTTTGAATCTTTAAAAATAATGTAAGTAATAAAACATCAAAGTTGTTATTCGTATAAAAATATTTGAATGATTTGTTTCAGGAGGGGCTGTATGGCAGCGTCAACAAGCTTTAGGTCGTTGACCGGTTATATAGACCTCTGTGGTCAAAGGGACATTCTTGGCAATCCGCGTGCATAGTAGCGATCAATGAAGCATTCTAGAGGTCTATATGTAATTCTCTTCTCAATTAAGCCTTCAATATACAGCATTCTTGGCAGTCCATGCACAAAAAAAAGAGCAAATTAGAATTCTACTGCCAGATTTCAGAGGATCGTCAAGACATTTTATTCAAAGAAAAGGCTAATAATAAAAAAAATGCATAAACAGAAAATAAACTTTAAAAAAGTATTTAAAATACATAATTTGAACTCCCTTCTCCTCCCTGGAATTCAGGCAAGTATGGCTTGGTGGATTCGGCCAGGCCAGCACAGGTAGACTTATCAACCAACTCAAATATCTGTTTGGTTTCACCTCGAAAAAAGTGTTTTTATCATAAGTACTAAAAATTAAAGGATCAAATATTAGTATTTCATGTGGGAAAATCTTGTTAACATTTCATCCGGATGGCACAAAACAGTCAGTCTGGAGCCTGCTGTCTGTTCCATACTAGTCAAACAAATGCACTCGAATAAACCTGAAAATGGCACAGTTTTAAACTTCTGCTGAAGAATCGAAGTGGTCATACGACATATTTTCAACAAAAAAATATGTGCTAACTAGAATACTCGTCACCCGTTGGGTCATCCAACGTATTCCTTTTTAATGCTATCATGTTCTAGTAACTTCACGTAAACTCTAAATTAAAAAATTTCTAATAAAGAAGATAATGAACATATTTTAAGACAGTTCTCTTCTATTTACAACATTTTTTTGGACAAATTAAATTTTCCAAAAATAAATAATGTTTTCTTTTTGTTTAATCCTACTGAGAGGAATATATAATTGGCCATATCGAAATACCGGTTTACCTAAATGAACTAAAACTTTCTGTAGAGTCTCTCCTTGAGACTTATTAATAGTGATGGGAAATGCTAACTGAATTGGAAATTGAATCCTTGAAAAAGGAATGTTGTCCTGAACCGTGATGCGATAGTTTTACATTCAATGACATTACCATTAAGCTCCTCAGTTAATAGTCTTGTTCCGTTACATAAGCGCAGTGGATCAATATTTCTCTCATACTTATTACATGACAGGAGCTTCTTTTTTGAGTTCTAGCTTATGTTGGAGCAATCCAGACAACTGTAGTGAGTCGAGAAATTCTTGAGGATCTGTTAATAGACAAACCGAGTTTTATAACAGATTTTATTTTAACCTCTCCTGAAAATTATTGAATGAACCTATGATTAATTTCACTGAGTCTCGTTAAATGGAACTTATATAGAATTTACTGGTAAACATTATGTATACGGATAATCATGTCTTTGGGCAGTGTAATCTCATTATTTTCAATTCTGTCTTCACCAATATTTAACATAAATTTAGAGTATTCCTCACCGTTAATATTTTACTTATATTAATTTCATAATTTCTTAAACTTCGGTTAAATATAATAAATATCATTTTTTGGTATATTAAATAATTATTACATATTCTTGTCGATTATTCATTAAATTTCTTCTTTCTAAATTTATTATAATTAAATCAGTATAATTTAGATTGAAAAAATAATAATATTAAATCTGTTGATGTTCAAAATCATTCGTGATAAATAAAATAGTTAAGGCTTCGTCTTTAGTTGTTATAAAATATCATGTCATTTATACCAGGTTTGGAAGCCTAATTTTCATACTAATTGTAGGAAAGTCCCTTTGGCGCAGAACGTAGCGCGCTGAACCTAATACAAAAGTCCTGGGCTCGATTTCTATTAAATCTCCAACATTTGATTCAGTTTAGAGAGTGTGCAAACATTCAAACAAGAACATCAGAGTTTTATAAGTATATAGATTAACATATGGATCTATATTAATCTATATTAACATATAGATCACTTCTTTTTCTAGAGTAGCACGTTAGGTGAGTCTGTGACTTACTAACTTCCTTGCTCCACCACAAAGACATTGCTTTGATTCCCTTAATCTTCGATTCTTTCCGCTTTTTTAGAAAACTGGTTCTTTAATAAACAACAGATAAATCTGTTCTTTTTTTGTAAACAGAAATGTTTTATGTGACAGTAAGGATTTTAAATATGTGTAGATAAAGTAAAGTAGCAGAACATTAAAACAACTGTTTAAAAAACACATTAAAGATTACGTAATAATAATAATAAAGGTAAATAATTCGACAATCAATGACCATGAACCTAAAAAATAGCAGAACTTATTAAACACTTAGGTAGAAGTCTGGATAGCAATAGCATTTGATTCTATAAAAACATAAAAAAAAACAATAAAGAATCTATGAATATTTCATTACTTGGATTATTTTGAATTAGCCTTGTTAGAAGAAATGAAATGTTAAAGGGCAGTTTTATTGGTTTAGTAGTAATATAAACGTGGAAGATCATAAGTAACGTTTTCAGAACAAATCATCTGAAAATGATAATAAATTAACTATGAATTATACATATAATGGTTTTTACAGTATATTTTATTATACTGGAAGTAAATGAATATTTCATTATATATTCCTTAAATGTATGGTTCCAAACTTAGAAATGAAATTCACTTCTAATAAATAACTTACTTTTGCTCCCGGAGGTTACAATAAAATTGATAATAATAAATCCGATGAGTGATTCATAATATGAAGATATTATGAGATGGGTCTTCCGTCCTCAAACCTGTTAAAAGAGTAGTGCTAGAACAAGCCTACATTTCTTAATATGAATTTTAGATTTATTTTAATTATTATATGATTTTATGCTTTTTAAATTCATATTATCATTGTCAAGTCCGTCCAGTCATCCGTTTAAATGGTTTATACAGCCAAGAATTTTATACAAATTGTACAGAATTAATGTGTCTGCTTCAAATTAAGGACTCTTCGATGAGATGAAAAATGGATATCCAATATGATTTGACATTGGTCACTACATAGTACAACTTACTTAAATCCTACTCTCAACCTTTCTTAATCCCAAGAGCCTCAAAGCTTCCTACTTAAGCTAAAAATGACGACCAGATGACTCCAAAAATATACAGTACCTCAGAGATGTAAAGCCGGAAGACCATACGACCACAAAAATGACACTATTCCCTGACAGACAGACTCCCTCATACCTGACAATGTTTACTGACCTAGCAAAAACAGCAGGATGAGAATCTAGTAGTAGTGGGCCTCTGGTCCGGAACTGCTATTTATGACATACACTGTCCTGCATGGTAATATTCGTTGGTCGTTGGAACTTACAATCAATGAATTTTTTAAAAATTCACATTTAATCTTGTTGTCTGAATTCTAAACACATTCCCTAGCTGCACTCTAAAACATTCCTCTAACCACCTTTGCCCACATACTTGAGGCAGTACACACTTTTTTTTTATAACACTTCACCCATAAGATCAGGAATGTGACTTTTTCACATGACACAGGAATTTACTATTTACAATAATCTAAAACTCATGAAATTTAAATATCGCAATGCTTACATTAAGAGAGTAGTAAATGCGCAATATTATTATTTTCTAGAAATACCACAAGAGGTAAAGTTACTAAAAGTCTTGACATAGTGTACGATGAACTTTAAGGATACATGCAAATTGCAAGTCCCACTGAAGTAAGTAAACATCATACCATTATAAAAGTCCGTCTTATCTCGTAAATCCGTGTTACAGCAATCCAATTAGTTTCACATGTTTTCCATCATCAAATGGAACTGATACTCGTAATTGTCGAATAGATTCGGAGAATAAATACATATGAAACAAGTAGTGCCAATATATGCCCAAATATCCAATTAATTTTAGATTTATTTTAATTACTATTTGATTTTATTGATTTTAAATTTAAATTATCATTGTTAAGCCCGCCCAGACGTCTTTTTATTGGTTTATTATAGTTACAATTTCCCCATTCACCTTCCATAAGAAACATCAGCCTTTAAATATATGATGGATCAACAGATTAGAATTGCCTGTTGAAAATAACTTTAAAAGAAAAAGGCAAAATACAATAAAAACAATAGCTGTTAACAACGGTTATAATTCAAGAAAAATGCTGAAAAATAGAAAGTATAAAAAAAATAATAAAAAAAAAATATTAATACTAATAAATACGCGTCCGTAACTTACATAGGAGAAGACAGTGAAAAAATTGCTATATTAATAAAACAATAGAATGTAAAGATAGGTTGCTAAACTAATAATCCGATAAAACGATGGATTATGAAACTAGAAAATCTGATAAAAGTGGAGTGTATGTATTAGGTTAGGTTAGGTTGCAGTGGCAGTCCTACAAGGGAACACACTTAGGCCGAACATTGGCCCTTTGTGATACCACACAATGAAGATTGATTCTACAGTGGGAGTCCTAAATTTTGCTTAACTCAAGTGTATTTAGAGTTGGGATCTTTAACGAGTACCTAACATCGTATGGGCTCGGGACCGACAGTTTAACATCCTTGCTGAGATTTATTCACCTCACGCGTGAATAAATCGAGGGCCAGGTGGGCAGTGTATGTATTAAAAAAAAATGTAAGGATTTTAAATAAGTGTAGATAGAGTAAAGTAGCAGAACATTAAAACAACGGTTTTTAACACATTAAAGATTACGTAAATAATTCGAATTATTATAAATAATTATACATTATAATTTAATATTATAATAATGATTATTATTATTATTATTATTATAAATAATTTGAATAAATTAAACTACGCTAATGACTTAAATAAAAATGACCATGAACGGATAGTGTCAAAAAGACAATGGATTTAATGAAGCAAGGCGTAAAGTAGAAAGGTTAAATATAAATATAATGGTGGAACTTGAAATTTATAATCATAAAAACTCAGACAATAATAAATGAACAGATTAAACATCAATCGGATATAGTATTTAATCCAATAATAAAACTAAAAGCCGACAAGACTTGGCTTGATAATGTAAATTATAAAATAATGGAAAAGGATAATCAATACAGTTAATTTAAAATTAATAAAAGGAAATTTAGGCATATGTTGACATTAACTGTTTAATAGGCATTTATTCCTAGAATCTTTCGACAATTATGAGTCCCATTGATGATTTAAACTAGTGTTTCTCAAACTTTTTTTAGTATTGCCCCCCTTAAGACACCATTTGATTTGCCACCGCCCCTTACAGAATTTAATTGTATAATATAAAATATTTTTTTAAATTTCAAATTGTATTACATGGGAATATTGTATAGGTGCAGAAAAATGTTAGATAAACTCAAACATTGTTTAAAAACATTTTCTTGACAAGAATTGAATTAACACAAACAAGTTTATAAAACGAACAGAAATGTTCAGTTCCAATTGTTTGTCGTGTGGTGCTTTATGGCAGTTTATTATTTGTATATAATAGTAACATGTAATATCTAGAGATATGCTTGACTATGTAGAACCCTATCTTACATTCATTCTTCAGAAATAATACAATTTTCTACTAGCCCTAAATAACGACGAAGTGATATTTGGGTCGAATTAACTCCATTTCACAAAACTTACCTGTTGACTGACGGAACTTACTCGGTGATTACATCCAACAAGATTGAAAACAAGAACAGTCGCAGGTTTTCACATGTGCCATACACAATGCCTGCAGTGTGAGTCCTCCTAGTCAAGTAGTAAATAAAATTTTTTCAACCTATTTATTACTTAAATAACTGTATATTCAACCTCTCTTGTATGTTCAACGCTCCTTTCTGAATATTTGAAACCCCAATAACAGGCGGCATTTCTTAACGCCCCTAAGAGGGCGGTATGGACCACTTTGAGAAACACTGATTTAAACGGTCGAAATCTGTTGGACAGTTATAACACCGATTCACAAGGTAGTAACGATGTAGTGCATTACACGTATGTTATAGCCCAAGAAAAAAGGTTTATCTCTATCCCAAGAACTTTAATTGCCATTAAAATGTGTCAAACCTGTGACGCATTATTGCGATTGTGGGGAAATTGAAACATTTTTTATAAACATACACACAGCCTCAATCCAAATCTCCTTGTTCGGGAACTAAAGCCAACTCCCAACCTTTCCTAATCCCACGAGCCTCAAAGTTTCCTACTTAAGCTAAAAATGACGACCACATGACTCCAAAAGTACACAGTACTTCAGAGAACGCAAAGCCGGAAGACCATATGACCACGAAGACGACACCATTCCCTGACAGACTGACTCCCTCATTCTTGACAATGTTTACTGACCCAACAAAAACAGCAGGATAAGAATCTAGCAGTAGTGGGCCTCTGGTCCGGAACTGCTATTTACGACATGCACTGTTGTGCATGATAATATTCGTTGATCATTGCTCGTTGGACACAGCATCAGGCAATGAGCATCATCACGAGAGGGTTCAATAGAACCTGAAATGTGTCAAGGTTTAGTACATATTCCACCTTACTATGCCTTATTGTACCCAACCAAAAAAACTATAAAGCTTAATTAACTATTTATAATTAATCTATATTTTTTATCCATGTGATTCCTTACTGTAAAGTATAATACAATGCCCCTGGTCACTGTCTAAAAACACATCCAATCAAGAGTATTCTGATACTTCTATTATCACGTAGAGTTGTATGAATATAATATGATATGTATAAAAAGATTTCACATAAATACGTGAAATAACAATCAATGAACAAACCACAATATGCCATAAACATCAAACTGAGCTGGGTTTTTGACTCTGACGAAGACCGCTTGTTACGGTTGAAAGATCTTAGTCTTGTTTTCCCATTTCTTATTGTGGTTTGATCATTGATTGTTTTTTCACGTGTTTATGTGAAATCTTTTATATATATATATATATATATATATATATATATATATATAGTTCATACAGGAAAGAGAAAATCAGATGAAAACGCACACAAAAAAGACTCAAAACGATATTTCGACATTCGTCGTCATCGGGCAGAAGTAGTCCCTTTGAGTAGCTGAAGCTAACCCAATATATGTATGTATGTATATATATACATATATTATATATACATATGTATTTTATATTCAAAATGTAACAAGAACTGAATATATGTGAAATTTTAAAGAGTGATGTGTTCCTCACGACTTTGGTAGGGGGGGACATTTAGATTATAAACGATTCTATCTATTGTGTCAAGGAAGAATTCTTAATATTTTAGTAGTCGGCTAGATAAACATTGTTACAACTTCATTACTGTACATCTGTGTTGGAAGTGTTTAAGGCTAAATTACTGACAGGCATTACTAAACATATAATATTTTCTTCTATTTTCAGTTTCTGAATGAGGTTTTGGTTCAAAGTCTTCCATTCATTCTTAAGATTCCTAAGAAAAAGATTAATGGAACCATGTGAATGAAGAAGTTTAAAAGTGAATGTTTAAGAATAGAAATGAACTTAGGGAGAATGAACGTCGAAATACAGATATGTTAGTCTAATAAATCATATAAAAAGAAAAAAACAAAATTAGCATGTTTAGTTGAGAATGGCTAATAATAAAGCGGCTGTTAATACTTCTGTAAGGACTCATATTTATTGCTTCATTCAAAAGACACAAGTAGGAATTCACCCCCCAGCTTTCAATTGCATACTAAAAAAACCTTCTTGAAGATTTTGTCTTGGAAAGTGACTGTTACATGTTAATGGTGCGTTGGTTTATTTAATCGGCTTTAACAGAATATAGAATGAATTAATTTTCTGGCTCATGTAAAGCCAAGCGGCTGAGGCCGCACTAAATGAAGCCTGAGATAGGCAGGCAGTCTTGCCTTGCGGCTGGCGTCTCTGCTGTCCCATTTCTCTCAGGCGAAATGCCTTCTCACTAAACCTACACATTGCAACTGCTCTATTTTAGTGTCAAAGAAAACTTAAATTATGGCATTTCTAGTCAATCCTTAAACAAGAATTTCAATAATTTTCATATATTTTTGGTCTAGTGATTTTTTATTTAATTAAGCTCTTCTTGACGCAAAGTGTAGTCAGAACAGTTTTGACTGATCATAGTCAAAATCATTGTCGAACTGAGTATAGTCAAAATCATAGTCAAACTGAGTATAGTCAAAATTATAGTAACATTTTGTAACTTCCTTGTCTAGTTTTATTGGGAAAGAAATATAGCTTTTTTAAGAAAGTACTGACTTGCAAATAGCTTTCTCATAAAGGCACTAAGATACTTTTATAAAATAAATAGCAAAATTTTACAGAATTTAGTGTCTTATATACATGGTTGAAATTTAATCAAAATTTAAAGAGAGCACCTACTCTCCAAGTACTCTTCTTTTCTTATGTGCTTTTTACAGAGTAGGACCTCTTTCTACCAAATTTAAGTATTTTTACTTGTTGACAGATATCAAGAATTACGTCTTCACAGAAAAAATGTTTAATATGAAACTAAGAACGCGTTTCGAACACTTAGTGTTCTTCTTCAGGTTTAATAATAATAATATATATATATTACATATATATAAAAAGATTTCACATAAACACGTGAAACAACAATCAATGATCAAACCACAATAAGAAATGGGAAAACAAGACATATATATATATATATATATATATATATATATATATATATTTATATATATGTGAGCTTTAAGAACATCAGAGTTCCAATAATTCTTGGAACATAACTGTTTTGCAAGAGGAACCACATCTTCAAACTACCTATATATAATAACTACCTGTTTTGGTATTATTTAGTGCTCCCAGCTTATTCAGCCATATCACTGAAAACAACAACAAAACAGACTGATGCCTTTTTTACGTGAAAGCTCTTTTGCCGCATCTCGGGAGCTACAAGCTCTAGCCTAGAATAGAGGCAAACAAAACCTCCCAGATACGCCCGAGGTTATAATAACTACCTATATAGTAGAACCTATATAGTTTATATACTATAAACTACCTATATATAAAAAGCTCTAGAAATTTCAGAAAGCTCGGTATATGCCTGCCAAGACTTCCTACAATCCTCCAAACCCCGTGACTCTCAACAATGCAGCTAATTAAAAATCTTTGTTGGTTATAAATTGGATCATATTTCAGTACGTTGTTATGTTTTATTAAGTTTCAGGATTAATTAAGTCATTTTTCATACTAATTCCTTTTCTTAAAACTACTACAGTTCAATTCAACATTCATATATTGTATTCAATTACAAAATAATTCACTCCGATGTTCTTAAAGCTCACAGATATGTATATTTTTTTTTTTAATTGTTAACTTGAAGAAGGACATTAAGTGTTTGAAATATGTTGTTAGTTTCATATTATTTTTTTTTTTGTGGAGACGCAATTCTTGTAATTCTACAGTATGAGTTAATAGCACAGTGTATCAGATTGCACTAGTAATGAATATTTACATGTTTCAGTCTGATTAATTTTTTTTTTAAAAATAAGTGAGAATAAGGCAATATTTTGATATTAAATTCTTAATATATTCTTTTTAAAATTGTTATACTAAAGATAATCAATTCGACTGTAAATGTAGTACTCTTCACGATGGTAAATGTAACTTATTGGGGAGGGCCACTTGGCATTGAAGCTTCATTGATACTTGCCAGGTTAAGCTTCAAACAAGATTGGGTTTCCATACTTCATTTTGAAGCTTTTCATGTTTGAGTTGAATCAACTCGCATGAATAATAGAGTCAAATATAGCAACATTCAGGATGTGATAAGTGTGAATATAAGTTTTGCTATACAATTGACTGTACATCCAAATAGTACATAAGAAAAGTGACAGTCTTATAGCTAGGACTCCACGGTACGTCAGAAATATCCACGTTGGATATCCAACGTGATATGAGTTCGAAATCTAGTGATGTTACTCGACAACGCTACCATTGAAAGTGAAGAACTGCCCGCCCATCTAAATCTCCTTTTTAGATGAGAATCCTACTCCCAACCTTTCCCAGTCCCACGAGTCCCAATAGCCTCCTACCAGAGCTAAATATCATGACCTGACGATCTCTAAATTATACAATACTTCAGACAAACCAGCTTGCAAATACCTACGACCATATGATCACAACTACGACTCCTTCTCCAGACGGATTGAAGTCGCTATACTTGACAACGTCTATTGGCCATAACAAAAACATCAGGATGATTGTAAGCTATAGAGGGTCTGTGATCTGGAGCTGATAATCATGACGTGCGCTGTTGTGCACAGAAATATTTGTTGGTCATTAGATTTGACCTTTCCTTTGTTGTTATTATATCGTTGCAGTACTATATGCGATTTCTATAATAACAAATACTTCTATCAATTCTCTCTAAATTGTGTATTTATGTCAGAAATTGGCAGTTTCTTAACTTGACTTGACAAAAATGTCACCTAAGTGTCATCGACAAACCATAAGCATTTAATAGTGTCAAAAGAAAATTCGCACATCTTCTACTAAAAAGAAGTATGTTTTGGATTTAATTATTATCTATGAAAAGCGAGTTCATACCGACCACTCACTCACTTTATCCTCTTCTTACGAACAAAGTGCTTCATTTTATCTCTCTCTCTCTCTTTCTTTCTTTCTTTCTCCCTCACAAATACACAAAGAAACAGAACAGAGGCCAGAGAGAAAGAAAAGAGATGTAGGTAGGGATGGAAGGTAGTGGCTTTAAAAATTACACACACACACACACACACACACACACACACACACACACACACACACACACACAATATATATATATATATATATATATATATATAAAGATTTCACATAAACACGTGAAATAACAATCAATGATCAAACCACAATAAGAAATGGGAAAACAGGACTAGGGTTTTTAGGGAGTTGGGTTTTTGACTCTGACGAAGACCGCTTGTTACAGTTGAAAGATCTTAGTTTTTTTTTCCCATTTCTTATTGTGGTTTGATCATATACATATATACATATATATATATATATATAAATATATATATATACTTCTTCCATGCCGAGAAAGAGAACAATATATAAGTCGCACCAAACGCACATAAATGCTCTGACCATATAGACAGCACATTAATAAACTGGACTTAATGAGTCTTACACTTATACTAACACAATCATTTAGCATAAGTGGAACTATAGTGCTGAAGTACGCATTAAAAATGGCGCTATAATAAAGGGGAATATTCCTTAGCCATTTGAATCTTTGCCATTGTAGCCCGAAATAATTTTGACAATCTATAGTTGTTGAGTACACTGGACACCTAGACCATCGGTAGTGAATGTCACAAGAGCTCTAAAATAAGATTCCTTGGCCAAGACAAGATGGTTTGTCGGCGTGGAATACAAAGTTTCTATAGTTGTGGGCGGTCACCTGTTATGGGGGTGTAGGGGGAGTAGGGCGAGGGGTGGTCGAGGGCGTGGGCGGCGGGGTGCTCGTGTATCCTGTGGGGCTGGGGCGGCCAGGCGGGCTCCTTGTACTGGGTCGGCAACAACAAGCCGCCTCCGTACTGCATGTTGTGGCTGTGGTACTCCTGCACCGCTCTGAACAACAACACACAACGCCTTTCTCAACAACCAAACAAATATCTTACAACTTTAAAATTAGAAAAAAAAAACTTTTCTATTTGTCAGTAATATGCATTAATAGATTACAGAATAGTCAACAGTAAGTCTAACAATTCTTAAAACAAACTTTAGTTAATAACTATACATTTGAAAAGCATACATCAGTCTCCAGGTAAGTTGTTAATTTTATAATCATAGAATAAAGCTAAGTGAAAAGTAAGCCCATTCTAAAGATCACAGAATGGGCTGTACGATGGATCTTAAGAGCGAGATTGTTCCTGCAAAGTCACGTAACAGTCTCTCTTTAGCAAAGTACAAAAAGACTTATTATGACAGATCAGATCTCACTGGGTATATTTCAGTGGCAGTATCAGACAAACCAGCTTGCAAATACCTACGACCATATGATCACAACTACGACTCCTTCTCCAGACGGATTGAAGTCGCTATACTTGACAACGTCTATTGGCCATAACAAAAACATCAGGATGATTGTAAGCTATAGAGGGTCTGTGATCTGGAGTTGACAATCATGACGTGCGCTGTTGTGAAATGACTTAAAGTCAAATGACAAACCTTAGTGAACAGTACGAGTACTTTAAACAGTAGAGTGAAAGAACAGATCTTAGTAAACAGTAATGCTCGCATTACTGTAAAAGAACAGATCTTAGTAAACAGTAATGCTCGCATTACTGTAAAAGAACAGATCTTAGTAAACAGTAATGCTCGCATTACAGTAAAGGAACAGATCTTAGTAAACAGTAATGCTCGCATTACTGTAAAAGAACAGATCTTAGTAAACAGTAATGCGAGCATTACAGTAAATATAACAGATCTTAGAAAACAGTGATGTGAGCATTACAGTAAAAGAACAGATCTTAGTAAACAGTATTGCAAAAATTAAGGCAGAACGAATGAACAGAGTTGTGGACCTTATGGTCTGACGACAAACCATAAATGAACATCACTAAAATTTTTAAATCGTAGAATAAATCTCAGTGAAAAGTACTTTATGTATTAACGTCTTGTTATGAAACTTAGTGAAGAGTGGTCTAGCTATTAGCGTTTTCTATCCAGACTAATTTCTAGTGATGTAGATATATATCATAAAACATAGTGAATTGTAGTTTACCTATTCGAATGATACGAGAATTATCGTAGATTAGCATTGTAGGTTTAAGATCTTTACGTAAACAAAAAAATTAATAAAAGTATGATATATACGATATGGCACAGAACCGAGGAATCTTTACAACAAGACTTCAAAGTATAAATAAACAAGTCGTCAGGTTATACAACCTTAATGACCAAACTGAATTGAACTGATGGGTTGCACGTAGTATGAATATAATGGTAGTATGGAAAAAATCACGGTGCCTAGGATGTTTTAAGGTTTTTACCTAATTTAAGAGCGCTGATTCCAGAAATGCTGAATTTTCCTCTATCTGGTCTAGTTTTTCTACTCTACCTCCCTTAGGAAGGCGATAGCTACAATAAAGACAGGAAAATCGAGGAAAAACATTCTTAATCAACTTTAAGATACATATTCATTATTTACACTGAAATATTCGCAATACCTATACAACTACGTATACAATACACTTGTACGTCAATGTATATTCCCTGCAAATATTGCAAAACATATTTGGTTTGTTTAAGCAACGTCACCTGGGAGAAAATGTAGAATGCTTAATTTATACTCCAAAAATTTGAAGGATAGTAAAAACTTTAAAGTTGTACAAATTCATTTGTATTTCAATGTATATTCCTTTCAAATATTGCAAAACATATTTGGTTTGTTTAAGTAACGTCACCTAGGAGAAAATGTAGAATGCTTAATTTATACTCCAAAAATTTGAACGATAGTAAAACCTTTAAAGTTTGTGATGTCATATCATGACGCTATAATCCATTTAGAAAGATGTCTAATTTTAAGGTAAAAAATTTATTAAATAGCAAACATCTCAATAACTTGACCTAATGAGAAAAAATTAGTATGATTTTCGGAATCACCACCTTAAATTAATCTAAATACTTAGAAACCTTGGAACCAAAAAATGTGTTGACCAGTGTTATTGAAAAACCCTTAGTGATTAGTGGAGTAGATTTTCAAACCATTTGCAGCTGAAAATAATTGTTTGAAACTCTATAATGTTGTGATGATTCAACAGAACTATGAGCAGTAAGGTTATAGAACAAACAATAATGAACAGTCTGTGTGATAAGGTCATATTGAGTAGCAATATGAGGTCAGACATGCTAAATGAATGAGACTTCATGATTAACGGGACGATCATGACCTATGTAATAGACTGTAACATCTTACAAAGGAGCTATATCACAAATGAGCATCATATTTTGTGATCACAGACAAGTGAAATAGTTTTGTTTCTATTAGAAATTACGCAAAAAATAGTTGCACTTTTCTGTAGTTTTTGCAATAAATATTATATGATAGAGTAGTACTGTTATATAATGGTCATATAATAAACAATATTATAGAGTAACAGTGAACAATATCAGAGATATTAAGGTCTTTCAACAAACTGCAAATAAACACCACTATGATATCTTTATCATAGTGAAGCTTTGTGAAAAAAGACTACTTTAGATCTTAAGATTGTAGAATAGATCTTAGTGATTATTACTTCAAACATTGATTGAGATTATACATGAGGCTTTACTGATTAGATCGATGACCTTAAGAACTTAGTGAATAGCACTGTCGGTTTAAGATCATAGATCAATGATTCTCAAAGTGGTCCACATGGCCCTCAGAGATTCATAGAGAGTTACTGGGGGTCCATTTGAAAAAACTAGAGTGAAACCCAGAAAAAACTCTGGGGGTCAGAGTTAAAAAACTAGTGTTTTAAGGTCATTAGCACGCGGTTAGTGCTCCATGTTAAATTTATATCAGTATATCAAAATAGCATAACTAAAAATACATCAAAGCATAGCGAGCTGACCTTTAAAACATTCAAACAAAAAAATGATTAAAACATAAGACCAATATTTTTATAAGTTTTTTTACAATGTTTTATAATATCTTATTACTTTTTTTTTGTTATATTCAAAACTGATTCTTTTACAATTTATTTCAGCATACTTTATGTTCATAAAGGAAAACTGTGTTACTGTTTTTAAAAAAAAAATTGTATTTTGACAGCACGTTGTAAATGTAATGAATTTATTTTATAGTTTCACTTTTTATTTAACTAAAAACAAATATTTTTTTTGAAAATTTACACGGGCATTCTTATGTTTTATAAGTACCCGGGGGAGGGGGGGGGGGGGGGGAGACCACGAGCAAACAAATATTGGGAACCCCTGCCTTAGATGAAGCCTATGACCTTGCACTGGTACTCTGAGTATATACCTGTGGTGGTACTGCTGGTAGTGGGTGTGCCAGGGGTCGGATGGGTTCGTGCAGGCGTGGTAAACAGGCCCAGGAGGCTCCAGGTAGGCTGTCGCTACCGACGCTCCAGCTTCGTTCCCACTGCTTCCACAGTTCCAAAACGAAGGTGGAAAGTTCCTCGACGACATTGGTGACCAGTCCCCTAGAAGAAAAAAAAAAAACCTGTCATATTTGGCCTGCAGGTCAGTTGAACCTTTAGACAGTTCACTTTCAACAATTACTACATCTTATATCAAAACCTATCACTAATTCAATTTAGTGATAAGTTCCTCTGATTGCTGTAATTACTAATTACGGGTAATAATATCTTTCAGTAATTACAAAGCATTACAATATTAATTTCAGTTATCTAATAAGATAAGTTGCTGTAATAGTTGACACTAAACACCCACTTTCAAAATAAATCGAATCACATCGCTAGTTACATGATATTAACTAAATATTCACCAGAATTTGTAATTAAATTAGATGACTAGCTTTTATCAGAACTGTTAGGAACGCACCAGAATAATGTCAATTACTCGAGTAAATCTAAAGGTTAAATTAACGCGTATAATACATAAATGTGTATTTAAAACTAATATTTACTTCGAAACGAAACTGTATCAGCTTATAGTTTGTTTTATGAACAATAAAAGTAGAATATTGCTACTGTGGGTACATTTTAATGATTGAAGACTCAAAAGACAGTTAAAATTAGGTTTATGAAACGTCGCATATAATGGTACCTAATGGTACATAATGACAACATAATGGTAAAAAGCTTTTGCGCCTTAAAAGTATAGTACATTTTAACTTAAACGTAAAAAGTACAGTGATAATGAAATAAATCAATTTTAATACGTCGACGGATTTAACATGAAACGTTTTAAAAAGGATTGGACGGTCAATAAAATCTAATATAAATTTAAAATTAAATGAATAATAAAAAAACAACTGAAGTTAATGACCCAATCATTCGACGATAACAACAAACAATTATGTTATGCCAGTAAGGAAAATACCAAAACATATGAAACTTTTGAAAGGTCAAAGTTAATTTGAAAGGTCAAAGGTTAATTGGTTTCAAGGTCAAATCAGCGTCATTGAGCCAGTGATTTTAGTTACTTTTATAGACTCTAACTTTTAAACGATTTCTTAATAATAATTAGATAAATGATAGAAGTAACATTCAAATAATAAATTAGTTAAATTGATGGTCATTATTTTTTTATAACTTGTTTACTTTTAGTGAAATTAAATGTTGAATACGTTAGATTTCTTTATGGCAAATTATATGAGACTAATACATTCATGTCAAAATTAGTCTGCTTTATCATAAGTATAAATTATAGGTTCAGAAGCATTATCAAAATGTAAACAGACGACCGCAAAATATGCGATATATTTATTGGCTTAATGCAGAGAAAATAGAAGAACAACGAATTATATAGTACAACGAAGACGTTTTATTTTAGAAAATTTCATTTTAGTTAATAAACGCTTCTGTATTTAGGCATACAAAATACCATAAAATTAAAACAGAAAATTGTTCTACACATTATAAATTGTGATCATATATATATATATATATAATTAAAAGAAACGGTCCAGCGGACTTTTTTAAAATAAAATAAATTCAAAACGAAGGAAACACACAGAAAGACACAGACATAACTCACATCGATATTTCGACCATCGTCGTCATCAGGAGGTGCGAAGAGCGAAGAGTCCCGCAGGAAGACAGGGCGGTACTAGCGCCCTGCGGGACTCTTCGCTCTTCGCACCTCCTGATGACGACGATGGTCGAAATATCGATGTGAGTTATGTCTGTGTCTTTCTGTGTTTCCTTCGTTTTGAATTTATTATATATATATATATATATTAGCTCAGAAACAAGAAAAGCAACACACAGAGAAAGAGACACGCATACAAAATGTGTCTCTTTCTCTGCGTGTTGCTTTTCTTCGTTTTTGAGCTGATTTGCGTCCAGATTGGATCGTTTTTTTCGAATTTTGAGTGAAATATATATATATAGTTTAAATTTTTATGGATTTTTAAAATAATAATGTATTATAATTGTATTATAGATATAGATTATGGTGGATACATATTATAATAGATATATATTATAATATGTGTATATGTATATATATATATATATATATAAAAAGCTTTCACATAAACACGTGAAATAACAATCAATGATCAAACCACAGTAAGAAATGGGAAAACAAGACTAAGATCTTTCAACCGTAACAAGCGGTCTTCGTCAGAGTAAAAAACCCAACTGAACACTAGATGCAGAAAACATCTGGTGAGGAGTTGAGAAGAGTGGGAGGGAAGAGTGGTATTTTAAAAAAGTGAAAGTGCAGGAAAGGACTAATGTCCAGAAAGGGATGTTTGGGGAAACAAAGGAGTACAGTAAGAAAAAGTAAAAAACTATCCGCTAGCTGTCAACCCTCTTTGAAGAGGCTATTGCCCTCGTGACGAAAGTATCAAGTTTGAAGAGACCATTACTAATGTTTATAATATTAGATCTATTAAATTTAATTAGAGACGATTCAATAATATTTCTTAACAACATTGATTTTTCATAGGTAATAAATTTAGCTCCTGTCCAATCAATATGATGATTTTCATTTTTTATATGCAAGAATAAGGCACTACTTTTTTCCTGTCTACTTACGTTATATTGGTGTTGTTTTACACGTGTCTTTAATGATTTACCAGTTTGACCAATATAAATTTTATGGCAGTTTTTGCACGGAATTTTATATATACCAGCGGACTCCAATTCGCTGGGAGAGTTTTTTATTAACATATTACCCACGTTATTACGATTAGAAAATACTATATTAAAATCAAGTTGTTTGGCTAATCTTGGAAGGGGGTCCAATGACTCATGATATGGCAAAACTATAGAATTTGATAATAAAAATGGCTCTGTTGAAGTATTAGAGAAAGTTTTTTTAGCACCCTTCAAAGCTAAATCAATATAAGAAGAGGGGTATTTTAATGAAAGGGCAATTGACCTAATGTTATTAATCTCTTCATTAAGGAATTCAGGAGAGCAAACTCTTAACGCCCTCAAAAACATATTTCTAAAAACAGAAATTTTAACATTTTTTGGATGCGAAGAATAAAAGTGAACGTATGCAAGTACATTCATAGGTTTTCTATATACACTAAAACGTAACTCATTAGGTAACCTATGGATCAGGACATCTAAGAAGGGCAAATTACCACTTATTTCTTCTTCCATTGTGAATTTGATTGTCGGCACTAATGAATTCAATTTTGTTAGGAAATCAACTTTATTTAAAGAATTGGGACAAATGCAAAGAATATCGTCAACATATCTATACCATTTAACATTTTTGGGCAAAATTGAGCTTAACATTTTACTCTCAAAAAACTCCATATATAAATTACTTAGGAGGGGGGATAAACAGTTACCCATAGCAAGACCAAATTTTTGTATATAATAATTATTTTCAAATTGAAAATGACAATCTACCACACATAACTTAATTAACTCTATTAGAGTGGTAGATGGAAGGGGAAGGGAATAATTAATTAATTCCTCCTGGAGTAAGCTCAACAGATCAGTTACAGGTACATTCGTAAAAAGAGACTTCACATCGAAACTGATTAATCTATAATTTTTGTTCATGTTGACGCTTTTTAATTTTTTAATTAAATCCACATTGTTTTTTATATGGCTGCCTGAAATTTTTCCAATTAAGGGGCTTAAAATACTTACTAACCATTTGGACAAGCCATATGATGCCGAACCAACCGAACTCACAATTAAACGTATTGGGTAATTATCTTTATGTGTCTTGATCAACCCGTACATATATGGCAAAGAAGGGGATTTTGATATAAATTTAGTAATAAGATCGGGTTGATTTTTTAAGATAGTTTTAATTTTTTTATTAAATGAACTATTGACCCTTTCCAAAGGATTAGACCTTAACTTTGTATACACATTTTCATCATTTAGCATATTCTCTATTTTATCGACGTAATCTTTTTTATTTAATATTACTGTTACTTTAGATTTATCGGCTTTAGTGATTTTTATGGTATTATCTTTTTTAAGCTTAGAATAAGCCTCGATAAAACGTCTAGGAACGCTAACAACATCAGTTTTTTCTAAAAGACCGTATACCATTCCTTTTAAAATATTTAAATTATCGATATCTATATCATTTAATTTTTCAGCTTTACAAAAACCCTTAGCCACCTGAACATAATTTAAATTGTTACTTTTAGGAACAAAATTTAAACCATACCCTAATGCTGCTACTGCATTATTATCTAATATTCTGTCGGATAAATTAAGATTTAATTTTTTATTTTTATTTTTATTCCACGGGCTATTGTCAATTAAGCTCTGAAGTTTTTTATTATGTACTTTAGAAAAATTTTTACATACCTTTCTAAGTTGCCAATAAATATAATCAAATACTACTTTCCTCCAATCGGAAGGGATGAGCTGATTAAGATGACTTTTGTTACGCACTGAATCACCGAAGGCTAATTTCACATCACTCCGGCACAAATAAATATGTTTTTTTAGCAACAAAGAATGAAAATTATCAAAAGGGCCTTCACAAATATTTAGCAAGCATTTAGGAATAAGAGATTTAGGTATTACCTTTTCACTAAAACAATTATTTAAAAATTTTAATTTTAGTTTTAATTTATGGGCCTTTGTCAAGCTAGACAAACAATTTTTCACTACAGGGACGAAGCAAGGAAAAAGATGACAGAAATAGGAGTAGGTATCGCACATGGTATTCATCGATAAAAAGCTTTCACATAAACACGTGAAATAACAATCAATGATCAAACCACAGTAAGAAATGGGAAAACAAGACTAAGATCTTTCAACCGTAACAAGCGGTCTTCGTCAGAAGACCTTTGGAAAGGGTCAATATTGATCCTTTGGAAAGGGTCAATAGTTCATTTAATAAAAAAATTAAAACTATCTTAAAAAATCAACCCGATCTTATTACTAAATTTATATCAAAATCCCCTTCTTTGCCATATATGTACGGGTTGATCAAGACACATAAAGATAATTACCCAATACGTTTAATTGTGAGTTCGGTTGGTTCGGCATCATATGGCTTGTCCAAATGGTTAGTAAGTATTTTAAGCCCCTTAATTGGAAAAATTTCAGGCAGCCATATAAAAAACAATGTGGATTTAATTAAAAAATTAAAAAGCGTCAACATGAACAAAAATTATAGATTAATCAGTTTCGATGTGAAGTCTCTTTTTACGAATGTACCTGTAACTGATCTGTTGAGCTTACTCCAGGAGGAATTAATTAATTATTCCCTTCCCCTTCCATCTACCACTCTAATAGAGTTAATTAAGTTATGTGTGGTAGATTGTCATTTTCAATTTGAAAATAATTTATTATATACAAAAATTTGGTCTTGCTATGGGTAACTGTTTATCCCCCCTCCTAAGTAATTTATATATGGAGTTTTTTGAGAGTAAAATGTTAAGCTCAATTTTGCCCAAAAATGTTAAATGGTATAGATATGTTGACGATATTCTTTGCATTTGTCCCAATTCTTTAAATAAAGTTGATTTCCTAACAAAATTGAATTCATTAGTGCCGACAATCAAATTCACAATGGAAGAAGAAATAAGTGGTAATTTGCCCTTCTTAGATGTCCTGATCCATAGGTTACCTAATGAGTTACGTTTTAGTGTATATAGAAAACCTATGAATGTACTTGCATACGTTCACTTTTATTCTTCGCATCCAAAAAATGTTAAAATTTCTGTTTTTAGAAATATGTTTTTGAGGGCGTTAAGAATTTGCTCTCCTGAATTCCTTAATGAAGAGATTAATAACATTAGGTCAATTGCCCTTTCATTAAAATACCCCTCTTCTTATATTGATTTAGCTTTGAAGGGTGCTAAAAAAACTTTCTCTAATACTTCAACAGAGCCATTTTTATTATCAAATTCTATAGTTTTGCCATATCATGAGTCATTGGACCCCCTTCCAAGATTAGCCAAACAACTTGATTTTAATATAGTGTTTTCTAATCGTAATAACGTGGGTAATATGTTAATAAAAAACTCTCCCAGCGAATTGGAGTCCGCTGGTATATATAAAATTCCGTGCAAAAACTGCCATAAAATTTATATTGGTCAAACTGGTAAATCATTAAAGACACGTGTAAAACAACACCAATATAACGTAAGTAGACAGGAAAAAAGTAGTGCCTTATTCTTGCATATAAAAAATGAAAATCATCATATTGATTGGACAGGAGCTAAATTTATTACCTATGAAAAATCAATGTTGTTAAGAAATATTATTGAATCGTCTCTAATTAAATTTAATAGATCTAATATTATAAACATTAGTAATGGTCTCTTCAAACTTGATACTTTCGTCACGAGGGCAATAGCCTCTTCAAAGAGGGTTTGACAGCTAGCGGATAGTTTTTTTACTTTTTCTTACTGTACTCCTTTGTTTCCCCAAACATCCCTTTCTGGACATTAGTCCTTTCCTGCACTTTCACTTTTTTAAAATACCACTCTTCCCTCCCACTCTTCTCAACTCCTCACCAGATGTTTTCTGCATCTAGTGTTCAGTTGGGTTTTTTACTCTGACGAAGACCGCTTGTTACGGTTGAAAGATCTTAGTCTTGTTTTCCCATTTCTTACTGTGGTTTGATCATATATATATATATTATATATATAAATATAATATATATATATATATATATATATATATATATATATTATTGTACTAAAAAAACAGTGTTTCAATAATATGTTGCTTGGAGCAGCACATGCAATGACAGTTAACGGTTGTTGTAATGTAACAGAAACCAGCCTTGAGTAAGTTTTCTTCAATTTGTTTATGTTTTCTAAAGTAGAAATGACAAATGTCAATTCTTGTCAAGAAAATGAATTTAAACAATGTTTGAGTTTATCTAACATTTTTCTGCACCTATACAATATTTACGTGTAATACATTTTGAAATTTAAAAAAATATTGTATATTATACAATTAAATTCTTTAGGGGGGTGGTGGCAAATCAAATGGTGTCTTAAGGGGGGCAATACTTAAAAAAGTTTGAGAAACACTAGTTTAAATCATCAATGGGACCCATAATTGTCGAAAGATTCTAGGAATAAATGCCTATTAAACAGTTAATGTCCAAATATGCCTAAATTTCCTTTTATTAATTTTAAATTAACTGCATTGATTATCCTTTTTTATTATACTATAATTTACATTATCAAGCCAAGTTTGTTTTGTCGTCTTTTAGTTTTATTATTGGATTAAATACTATATCCGATTGATGTTTCATCTGTTCATTTATTATTATCTGAGTTTTTATGATTATAAATTTCAAGTTCCACCATTATATTTATTTTTAACCTTTGTACTTTACGCCTTGCTTTATTAAATCCATTGACTTTTCGACACTATCGGTTCATGGTTATTTTTATTTAAGTCATTAGTGTAGTTTAATTTATTCAAATTATTTATAATAATAATAATAATATTCATTATTATAATATTAAAATATAATTTATAATTATTTATAATAATTCGAATTATTTACGAATCTTTAATGTGTTTTTTAAACCGTTGTTTTAATGTTCTGATACTTTAGTCTATCTAAACATATTTAAAATCCTAACATTTTTTTAATACATACACTCCCCACCTGGCCGCTCGATTTATTCACGTGGGAGGTGAATAAATCTGAGCACGTCGTCCCTCGGAGAAGGACGTTAAACTGTTGGTCCCGAGCCTGTACGATGTCAGGTACTCGTTAAAGATCCCTACACTAAATGCACTTGAGTTAGGCAATATTTAGGACTCCCACTGTAGAATCAATCTTCATTGTGTGGTATCACAAAAGGGTCAATGCTCGGCCTACGTGTGCTCCCTTGTAGTGTCACCCTCAAATAATAATAATAATATCCCAAAATTACCCTTGTAGTGTATATAGCTTTATTGCTTTTAGGCAATAATTCCTCATGGAAAATGTCATTATTGCCCATTACATTTTTTTAGACCTTCATCATACTTTCTTATTTATATCAAATATTGCATTCCTGTCAAAATTTGGAAATCGAGTTCTAAATTGAATATTACGTCTTGAAGCCACCTGAGTCCAATAAAATATTCTGTGTGAGTATGTATGTTTTTGTGTTTAAAGTTTAAGTTCCTGATATTTTTAAGACAGAACGGCAAGTTCTTTCACCAAAACATGTTTTTTTGCTGATACTTTACATAAAAAAAATATGAACTTTTATCTTTGCTAAAAATTTGTTCAAACGATTTTGATTAAAATCGCTTTTATTCTGGAGTTTTACTTGATATAGGTTAATGCATGTGAAGCTAATATATTCCTTAGAAAGAATTCCATAAGTCAAATGAAGCTAATTTGAATTACTCAGAATGGTTAAAGAAGTAGTTTAGTAATTCTGTTATGCGACTTTGATGAATATATTCACTGTTTTGTACACGTTTTTTTTTTTGATCATGATTTACATTACACTCTTGAGTGACAATTTTAATGAATACGAGATATTCGTTTAGTTTGTACTCCAATAAACTGGATCAGCTTGTTTATAGTCTATCCATGTGATTTAAGAAATTTAAGTTGTTATTAAAATATCAATTTAGTTTCTAATATTATTCTAAATTATTATTATTATATCTAAGACTTTGATAATTTCTTGTTATTTAGACTTCTAATCAAGCATACCTATTAAAATAAATGTTAACCTTTGTTGGATTAAAAAATCAAACATAATCAAAAAATATTAAATATTTCTTTTCTCCGCAGCAATATTACCAAACAACTATGCAGCCAAATAAGGATTTCTTAATGTGTTTAATTTATGATATGTATTATATAATATACAGTAAAAAAGATATACAATAATTTAATAGTACACACAAGATACAAAATACTTGTTTTTACATAATATAGTCTTGTCAACTTAGAGATAATAAAACTTTAACTAAATAAATATCTTTATCTCGTAAACTTTAAATTTATTTTAAAATATAAATTCGACAATCTATTTGCACAAAAGAGAAAAAAGTACTTTCATACATAATACAGATTGTCTCTTAAGTTAGAGATAAATAAAAGACACTTAACTAAATAATTTTATATTGGAAGAAAAATGCAATAATACAATTATAATTTAAATTAATATTAATATAAAATTAATGTAGTTAGTAAAATTATTCCAATACAGAATAGTGTAAATTGCGTAAGTAGTTGGTACCCCTAAAAACAGTAAAAAAAGAGTTGAACGACAATCAAACGATGAAAATATCATGACTGGCTTTTATTACTCGCTAAGATTTGGATAGTTAATTAGCAAGGACGAGTTTTGTACAAAAAATGTAAATAAACAGAAGTGTTTGAAAAATATGTTAATTATTAGAAATGAATTAATTTATAAAAACTGTTTTAATGCTCTAATTGTATGAAATGTAAACACGATCAGTTAGCCCTGATCGATTTAAAATTGAACAGTCGTAAATCAAAACAGTTTAACACCCCCCCCCCCCCGCCACTCACCCTCTCACTTCATATATCTCTTTCATGCTTAATGGAATGCTTAAGGATTATTATATGAAGGAGATAAAATAGAAGAAAAATCGCTTGCAGCGTCCAGAGTGGACAAAAGTTAATCTCGATTTTGTAAAGTTGAAAGTGTAAACCTGTGTTATGAGTGCACAGATAGAAGATAAGCGCAAAGATGATCTCTGAAACACTTACTTAGTGTTTATATTGAAATCAACACTTGGAGGGACATGTAAGACAACTTGCAGCTTGTTGATTTGATGTCTTGAATACTGTTTCCACCGTAAAGAAGCGAGTTGGATGTTTTTGTTTGCCTTAAAGGAAGGCATTTGATGGCCCATTTGTCAGTGAAGAAGGCGACAGAGCTCCTTAGGAGGTCTACTCCCAGTCTCCTCTTTTAATCACTTCCACACAAGTATAACAGTCATAAAAATACGACCTCCATAAAAGCTGACCACTTGAATCTTGATAGCGACGGGGATTCAGCAAGCTGAACCGTTATCCTCCCACGCTGTCCATCTTCATAATGCACAGCTTCTTTCGACCTAAACAGGTCTTCTTCCTCGACACATGCTTCTCGCCTTCTAGCGGGAGAATATCCACGAAACTCCATTCACCATCACGAAAAGTTGACCTACTACCCACAATCATTGTTGATAACATATTGATTCTAATCAATAATCAAACTACGAAAAGAAATAAGAAAAAAAACTCTTTTCTCATTTCTTATTGTGGTTTAAACATTGATTGTTATTTCTCGGGTTTATTGTGAAATCTCGCGATTGATTCTAATATGAACCAAATTTAATAAATTTCTTTAATTAGTAACTAAAATATTATTCCAAAATAATGCTCCAAATTTTTTAATTTTTGATTTTAAGCTAGCAACTTATTAAACAGTTGACTGACTGGCAGAAAAAGAGAAATAAGAAAGAGTTATTGAATAATAATAGTAAGTTACTAGACTCTCCGTGACCAGTTGGTCATCCAACACCTTCCTTTTAATGCAATCATGTTCATATAAATGCAGATAAACTCTAAATAAATTAAATTTTAATAAAGAGGATAATAACACATATTTTTAAGACAGCGCTTTTAATTTACATTATTTGTACAATTTGAATTTATATATATATATATATATGTAAAAGTTGGAAGCAGTCCTTCATTTAAATATATATTGCTAAATAACGCCCCATATTTGGCTTGTATCTGTTTCTTACACAATTTCTCCAGTTTCCGGAATTCCTTCCTCGTCTCTTCATTAAAACTATAAAGCTTATCACCAATATTGCTAGTCGACATGTTTCGAATGTACCACATTAATCATCAGGACAATAGTGAGAATAATAGTAGGATTGTTGGTTTATATATATAGAGATGGATTATTATAGGAATCCACAAGTGCTGTTGTGTGTTTTGTGCCAAAATCCCTTACAACAGCACTCCATAAGACAAAACTAACAAGACAAATGAGTGCATGGCCAGCACCTACAAGCTGAATAGTTTCAGGACTGCCATACTGGTCAGAGACCAACAAGAGAAATGATGGTGAATTCCACGAAAATTATCGTTAAAGAAAGAAACCATGTTAAATTACAAATATTAGAAGCATTAATAATTCAAGAAAAGCAGCCGGCCATAAATATCCAACTTAATAATTCTTGTCAAATTTTAAAACTATTTTCCAATAGGCCAACCCAGATTAGCCAGGTAATAGGTGAGTCCAACCACCCTACCTTAACCCCGCATAATGTCCCGTCATCCAGGGTGATGTGCTGTGAACATTCCAATAGTAATCCACCTCTATATATATAAACCAACAATCCTACTATTATTCTCATTATTAAAACATGTCGACTAGCAATATTGGTGATAAGCTTTAAAGTTTTAATGAAGAGACGAGGAAGGAATTCCGGAAACTGGAGAAATTGTGTAAGAAACAGATACAAGCCAAAAATGGGGCGTTATTTAGCAATATATATATATATATATATATTGGTATAAATAGGCAGTAGATCCTCTTTTAACCGTTAACCTTTTAACCGTTGACATTTCAACTCTTTTATTTTAACCGCTTGTTTCTTTTTCATTATTGACCTTTGACCTTCTCTTTATATTAATCTGTACTATCCTTTCAATCTATTTATAGCAATGACTAAGCATGAGTCATCGATTTTAATTTAACATGTCACTTGGCCAACTTCTTTTCCAGTTGAATCCTGTTAGCAGGAGGTTAGTTCGTAGGATCGAATCTCTCAGTCTTAAGATCGTGAATGCCGAGACTGCGGTTAATTTTAATGATATATATATATACATGAAATATGTTTAAATGTTTAAATGAAATAAATATGTATTATTGAAATAAATGCTCTGAGGTCTTTCAAATGTTTTTCTTTTTTCCATTGTGGTTTAAGTTTCATTGATTGCATCACGTGTTTATTTATTGTGATTTTTCTGCATATATATATATATATATATATATATATATATATATGATATAATATAATATATATATATAATATAATATATATATATATATATATATATATATATATATATAGAGAGAGAGAGAGAGAGAGAGAGAAAGTGTTTTGAAGAAAGACAGGGGATAGAAAGATAAGCATAAAGCAAGCCATTGACACAGTGACAGAGCCAGTAAATGAGAAGTGAGAAGCGATTGTGATCAAAATTAGAACTAAAAGGGACTGGTGATTAGAGACGGAAAGAGCAAAAGAGTTATATTCCTTTAGAGAGAGAGAGGGGGGGATTGAGATAAAGATAGAGTTACATAAATACAGAGGGAGGTAGTAAAGATTGATAAGTGAAAAGAGAGAGAGAGTGATAGAGTAACTGGTATAGCAGCAGCAAAATGAGTTAAAGCCTAGAAAGGTTATAAGACACAGATAGATAGAAAGAGTGAGAGGAGGTTAAAGAAAGAGTGCAATAAGAGAAGAAGTAAAATATAGTTCAAGTAAGAGAGAAATAAAGGTGAATTTGCTGAGAGAAATACTTGAATATTAATTTCACAACTGTTCTTTTGCTTATAGATTTTCATAATAAAGAATGCATTAAATATAGAAGATGCATTGAGCGGAGTGGGTTACAAGGAGGTCAGTTAATTAGTTAGGTTTTGAAATTCCTGCAGAGTGTTGTAATGACATTGTCGGAACAATTGGATTATAGTGAGATTTAAAGATAATTAGACGGAGTAAGAAGTGGCCTGGAATGGAGCCGGGGGGGCAGCAGGATTCCTGGAACCATTGTTTGGATTCCTGGAGGTCTTGTGAAAATACCGGTGGGTGGGGGGGTTGGTTGGACGGGAGAAAACAAATCAGCCTAGCTCCCCGCCCCCGCATAGGGCTTCTAGGGAAGACCTTTACAGCCCATAATAAGAAACTTAAAACAAACCCAACCAGTATATATCAGTTCAACCAAGAATTCAGTTTTCTTTTTATTACTTAATTACAGTAAAGATCAAATTTCCTTCCTGAATAATGATTTTTATACGTTACTATCTTGTTTAATCGGCTCTTTCTCACCCCTAAACCTGCTACCCCCTTCATTCAATCATTCAACTCTCACTCTCCTGTCGTCACTTTCTTCCTCTCTCCATCATCCCCTTCTTTCTCTTCTAATACTATTCATTCACTTGTTATAACTTCTTCAGATTTCTAACTCTCTTTTTTATATATATTCAAATTTTTCTCCCTCAATTCGCCGAAACACTATTCAATCCTGGAGTAACTATGTATTCATCCATCTCATTTGTTCTGTTTCAACTTTCTTTTCTATTTCTCTCTTTCTTATGTAATGCAATCAGTTATTATATGGTATTTACTCATGTGAGGTGAAAAAGTTGATGAAATAGTCTCCACATATAAAAATTTAATAATATAAACAACGCGTTTCGAACACGTAGTGGTCTGCTTCAAGCATTAACTAAAAAAAAACAATGTCATTAGAGGGTGAGCTATAGCAAGGATCTTTAACCTTTTTTTACATCGAGTCCCATTTTTGACGCCAAAATTTATTCGCGACCCTTTAGTGAAAACAAAAATAAAATTAACAACAAATAAAAAAGGGAAAATTAAAATAAATTTGATGAATAGTAACTTTAATGAGATTTCTGTGCCGCATTAATAATAAATAAATTATTTATTTAATTTAGTTCTTTATTTGCTATTTAAAAATAAACAATTTTAAACATTTCGCAATCCCTGTTTAACCCTTTCGCAACCCCCAAGGGGGTGCGACCCACTGTTTGAAGACCCTTTAACTATAGTATAAAGTAAATCGCACAAAATAAAATAGGGAATAAGTGTACACATACAAGTGTGTCGTCTTTGGTACAACTGACTAGAAAAAGGATGGAAGTGAATGCACTCATCCTTGTGTGTGTACACCTCTCTTTCCTTGTTTTGTACCATTTACTATTTATACTATTGATAACGCTCTGAAGTCATTGTATTCTTTAGTTAATGCCTGAAGAAGAACACATTGTGTATATTATTAAATGTCTATATGTCGAGACTACTTCATTAGTTTTTTACCCTACAACTTTTGTTATATATTTTCTACTCTCTTGTTTCTATCTAAATACGATCTCACTCCTATTCTAACCCCTATACCACAATGTATCTTCCATACCTGATCAAACTCATACAATCTATTTACAATGGTTCATTTTAATTCTAATCTCTCTCTAGTGTTTTTTTTCTCTCCATAAGTAATAAGATCTCACTTTTTTACAACTGTACTCCTTTAATTCTACTTAGGTCACTTATCAATTACTTTCCTTTCTCTCTCTCTCTCTCTCTCTCTCTCTCTCTCTCTCTCTCTCTCTATGTGGTATTTACTCATGTGGAGTAAAAAAGTTGATGAAATAGTCTCCACATACAGAAATTTAATAATATAAACAACTCGTTTCGAACACGTAGAATTCACATCAATAGATTATTAGTGCTTCTAGAATGACATCCACGGAAAGTTATGGTTAAAGACACATCTCTTTGCTTTGACCAGCGCGTTCTACCTTACTCCTTTCAACTCTCTGTTTCGTTGCCATGTCTACAATATTTAATATAATAATTAAACTAACTTATTATTTAATAAGTTAGTTAATATTTAACAATATTATTTAAAGCAGTACTGAAAAACTAATTAAACTAAAGAATAAAAATGAAAAAATCTTGAGTGGCCTTCACTCAACTTGAATATATAAATTATCAAGCTTACTGATGATCAATATTCTATCATTTATCTTAAAGTGAATATTCCAACTATGTCAAATATAACAGACATGTAATAATTCTTATGGAGGCCAAGTTAGCCCTGTGAAAACCTTCTCTCCTCTGGACTGGTAGATTTAGGGTTCAATAACCACTCCGACTTCGATTTATTTACTCGGGAGGTGAATGAATCACCATGTCGTCCTTGGTTGAGGACAATAAGCCGTCGGCCTCAAGCCTATACGATGTCAAGAACTCGTTATAGATCATAACTATAAATACATTTGAGCTAGGCAACATTTAGGACTCCCAATGAGAATGTTCAATGTGTGATGTCACAAAGGGCCCATGATTGGCCTCTTTGTCTCTTGTGGCATTGCCACTACAACCTAACCTAGTCATTGTTGTATCACATTCTAAAAGGTTATACATTTTAAAAGTACGTATAGATCATTCCATACTTAAAACACAATATCATACACTACTACACACAATAATTCAAATAATATTTTAATACAATTGGTCTCATACTATAGAAAAAAACAATATATCGCCTCTGTCTAATGAATACATACAATCAGAAATACGTACTCTGAAATTGATACGTAATAAAAGTACTCCCTTTGATTCTTTTATAAATTGTATTCTTTACAAGCAGCAAAGCCAAGATTATCAAGAACAAATTAATAATAATAACTGTATACAAATGTTCTTATTTTTCTTTTAAATTAATATTATATATGCGTTTTATCATTTTTGTATGTCTATGCATTTACAGCGTATTTGATCTAATTTTAAGTTAATTACAATTTTAAAACAAAATTATCAAATAAAAACGAATTAATTCATCAAATCATTAGTTGTGTAATCCGTAATTGTGTGGTATTTAGTCATTGTGAGGTAAAATTGATAAACAAAGATTTACACAATAAGATTTCAGTGAGACTTGTTTATCAATTTTACCTCAGAATGAATTAATTCATGTTTTATGGACAACATGCTGTCGATGAATTTATGCTTGCACGTATAATTTCTTTAATTAAGCAATTATGCATAATAACAACTTTATCCATCGATACGTATGATGCGTAGCATGTTCATGAACTAATGAATACAAAAACACTTTCACACATACAGATATATTGGAAAAACAATTCAAAGTACTCGAGAGTACTTGAAATTATAAATATCTGAATATTTTGAAGTTTTGTCATAAATGCCATACGTTATTTATAGTAAAACAATAAGAAATGATTGAACAAATAATGCCAAAAGATTAATGACTTTTATTGAATTAGAGTAGTTTTAGAGGGTTTGTTTGCTGGAGGAGGTGGCCCTAGACTAATGGTGGATGGATGATCCACCGGACAGGGTGCTTCCCTGGCAACACCCCATTGTGGGGAGGCTACCCTCTCTCACCACCCTTCAGATTGCTTCCTTCATATCTGATCTCAAGAATCACCCACTCAAGTTTCATATTATTCTTGACTCTATCAGAAGCAAGTCAAGTCAATTCATTACCTGTTTGAAATGCGAGTCTATGAAGAATACATGACTCTTAAATCAAACGGATTAGAGTAGAGAGTTACTTTGCAAGTCATTCATATCCACTTCCTGTTTTTTAACTCACTCTCACTCTATCCTCTATCTTTCTTACTCGCTTTTCTTCTTTCTCTTCCTCTCACTCTCACTCTCTCTTTCTGGATCTATCTATTTCTCTTTCACTTTCCTCATCTATCTATCTCGCTTTGTCATTTTATCCATCTTTGTATCTTTCTTTTCCTTTACATTAGAAATAGGGATAACCGTCATCCTCGTGCGATGTTCTTGAAATCGTTGGAGCTCCAACGACTCTAACATCTTACGAGGTATGACGGTTTTCCCTATTTCTAATATAAATCATACTAACCTCAGTGGTAGTAATAATATGCATGTATTTATCTCTTCTCCCACTCTCTTCTTATACATGTCACTCTAGTTCTTTCTCTCCTTCTCTCTCTATTTATATATATATAAACAGTTATTCAAATTGTTTACCTACTGAGCTCTGGAGCGCTTACATAGTAAATCTTTATTCACTGTTATCACTGTTATTGTTAAGCTTTTTGTATTTTTGTATCTCAACACTTTCATTCGTTTATTTGTTTTATTTGTTATTATAATATTAATGTTTTTTTTATCTTGAAGATGACCAGTGTGGTCGAAAGCTTGATTTACTTAGTAAAGTTCTTATTCGTTAAAAGTTTTCCTAATTATGTCCTTGGGAGAGTTAATTTTTCAGTAACTGAAAAAGTTTTGTCTTTGTAAAACTGTAAAGTGTTTAAGACAAAAGAATACGTTCTCAAAAAGATCGTCAACACAAGCCGCTTTGGCCTTCAATAATGATATTTCTATATATTTATTCATATATAAAAAGATTTCACATAAACACGTGAAACAAACAATCAATGATCAAACCACAATAAGAAATGGGAAACCAAGACTAAGATCTTTCAACCGTAACCGTGCTGTGTGTGAGGGCCTTTCTCCCCAGGATATTGACACCCTCATTCCCTCAAATCCCCGATGTCCTGTTTTCTACCTGCTCCCTAAAGTCCACAAGCCCTTCAACATGCCTGACTCCCCTCCCGCCGGTAGACCTATCGTTTCCAGTTATGGCTGCCTTACAGAAAGACTTTCCGCCTTCATTGATCACTTCCTACAGCCTCTAGTTCGGAACCAACCTTCTTTCTGCAAAGACACTTTCCATTTTCTCCAAATTCTTAAAAATCTTTCTCTTCCCTCTACCCTTGATCATCCTCTTCTCATGGTTGCCATGGACGTCACTTCTCTCTATACTTCAATCATTCATTCTGAAGGTCTGGACGCTCTGCGATACTTTCTTGATGGCAGAACCGCACCCCTTAATCCTTCCACATCCTTTCTAGTCTCTTTGGCTGATTTCGTGCTACAGCATAATGTCTTTCAGTTTGAGGGTCGTTATTACCTTCAAACCAGAGGCACAGCTATGGGTACGATTATGGCCCCTTCTTACGCTAATCTTTTCATGGCCAAATTAGAGCAGGATTTCCTGGCCACCTGTCAACTTCTTCCACTCCTTTATCTCCGTTTTATTGATGATATTTTCTTCATTTGGCCCCATGGCAAACATAACTTAGAACTTTTCCTACACTCCTTTCAAAATTTCTGCCCCTCCATCACTTTCACTTACGACATCTCCGACAGACTTATCACCTTTCTTGACGTTGACGTTACTTTAGACAATGGACACTTCTTGACTTCCGTACATATAAAACCCACCAACTCCCAACAGTACCTCCATTACAATAGTTGCCATCCATCCCATGTTAAAAAGTCTATACCTCGATCCTTGTCCCTCCGTATTCACAATATCTGCAATAATCTCCAAGACCGCAGACATCACCTTAACCTCTTAAAGGACAAATTTTCTGAACGAGGCTATCCTCGCTCCTTCATTGATAGTCGTGTTTTACCGGCTGACATCTCCCACCAACCCAGACCCAAGAGGGATAGAAGTAACGCTTCCTTCTTCCTGACAACCTACTTCCCTGGCGCTTATAAGCTTCGTGCTGTTATTAAGGAGTCTTTTCCGATTCTGTCTACTTCTACTTCTACTTCTTCCATCTTTAATCACCCCCCTTCTATTTCCTACCGTAAACCTGCCAATCTAAAAAGCATTTTCTCTCATATTTCCCCTCAGCCTTCCAATCCTGTTCCTGGAATGAAACAATGTGGACGCCGTGGCTGTCAAACTTGCCTGATTGTTAATCCTAATCCTTCCTTCGATTCCCCTCTCCACCATAGTTCCTACCCGGTTCAGGTCAATTCCTCCTGTACCTCGAGCAACTGTGTTTACCGACTGGATTGCACTCAGTGTGACTCCTTTTACGTTGGCTTAACTTCTAATAAGTTGAGCCTTCGTATGAATGGTCATAGGGCTTCAGTCGGTCAACGCAGTAACTATCCTGTAGCCATCCATGCGAACTCGCATGGACTCAGTTTCAATGACTGTTTCAGGGTTCAGATCCTGAAACAGATCCCCGAATCCAACAATAAAGTTACCCTAAGAGCTTCAGAGGAGGCATACATGTGCTTACTTGATGCTCGCTCTTCCCCCGGACTCAACCTCAACCGATAATTTATTTATGATTTATTTATTTATTATTATTTATTTATTATTTTTTATTTATTTATTTATTATTTTTTATTTTACTTTTTATTTATTATTTTTATTAATTTTAATTTGATTTATCTACTTTTTTATAATTTTTTATAGTTATAATTTTTACTCGTTCCTTTTACGTCTTAATTTGGCTCTTCATTTCCTTCCCTCCCTTCCCCCACTTGGTGGTAAGTGGTGGGGTACTGGCTGCGGTTTCCGAGTTCAGAACCGCCCTGTCTTCCTGCGGGACTCTTCGCTCTTCGCTCTTCGCACCTCCTGATGACGACGATTGTCGAAATATCGATGTGAGTTATGTCTGTGTCTTTCTGTGTGTTTCCTTCGTTTTTTATTTTATTGTATATATATATATATATATATATATAATAATATATATATATATATATGATTAAACTACAATATGAAATGGGAAAACAGAAAACAAGACTAAGATTTCAATCGTAACAAGCGGTCTTCATCAGAGCCAAAAACCAAACTGGTTTTTGATTCTGACAAAAAACAGTCCGGTTTTTGGCTCTGACGAAGACCGGTTGTTACGGTTGAAAGATCTTAGTCTTGTTTTCCCATTTCTTATTGTGGTTTGATCATTGGTTGTTATTTCACGTGTTTATGTTAAATCTTTATATATATATATATATATATAATGCTTTGTGGTAATCTTAAAGTCAAAGGATTGAGATTGAGAGCGGGCTGGTTGCTGGGGCGCAATATATCTATAACAAGTTTGATGAAATCTCCTTGAATTGTGGGTGGATTTGAATATAAATTTATTATTTTTGATTTGATAAGCGATGACAAGGACGGAGTCGCCGCATAACGAATGGCCAGCCGCTAGAGAGAGCAAGGCAGTGGTGTTCCCACGGCATGCTTTATAGCCCATCCCTATCGACTCGCCTTCATCAGACCTCCCATACCTACTATCTTGTCTCCGATTCACTTTTTACTTGTCCTTCCCCCCCCCCCCCCCCACCCAACTACCTCCCTAGTCAACAAGTAATAAAAATACCATTCGTGTTTTTTGTTCATTTTTTTTTATAGTTCATATACTTTAAGGGATGGCAAACTTTAAATTTGAAGGCCACATTCAAAAAGCTCTAAAGTGTTCTATCTAGAGCATAATATTCATCATAGCTAAACAAAGTCAGAAGAAAAACGCTTTTATTCTTCATTAATTCTCCTGATTTAACCACCTCTAACCACCATCGAGATCGCACAGAAGTTACATTTTTGCCAATGTGTCTATTCGTACTATAGAAATAGTAAAGTCACCGCCTATTCAAATGAGAAGGACATCTAAAATTTTTCTGAGAATGTTTTCCCGTTAAATTTAGTTCCCATGCAATTAAATATACTACTTACTGTCAAATATATTTTTTTCCTATAATTCATAACCTCAAAAATTTAAATATAAAAAATCTGTAGACAAGGCAGGTTGTTAGATTGAGTTACTTTTGAATTTCCCTTCTTGTGATATTTAGTCCAAGACCGTAACTTCAGTATATATATATATATAACTCAATGTCTTATCTCGACTACATATATTCAAAACTATTTTTCTTATAGAGGTTTGGTCCAGTGTCAAACAATAAAACGCTTTACATCAGGACTACATCAATCAAATAATTTTGAAATGTCATTGCTTTCTACTTTAATTTCTATGCTCTGATGAACTTTCTATTTGTTTTATTTTTATAATGACTGTTAATATTTCTCTTGCATCATATATACACATACATATATTATACAATATTTCACATAAACACGTGAAATAACAACCAATGATCAAACAATAATATGAAATAGGAGAAAAAGACTCAGATCATTCAATCACATCCAGCGATCTTCGTCTGAGTCAAAAACTCAACTGAAACTCAAGCTGCAGAAACATCATGGTGAGGGGTTCAGAGGAGAGTGAGGGAAGAGTCATATTTGAACCCCTCACCATCATGTATCTGCATGTTGTGTTTCAGTTGGGTATTGACTCTGACGAAGACGGCTTGTTACGGTTGAAAAGTTTTTGTCTTTTTTTTTTCTCATTTCATATTGTGGTTTGATCATTGACTGTTATTTCACGTGTTTATGTGAAATCTTGTGTTTATGTAAAATATATATATTACTATCACATATTACATATATATATATATATATAAAGATTTCACATAAACACGTGAAATAACAATCAATGATCAAACCATAATAAGAAAATGGGAAAACAAGACTAAGATCTTTCAACCGTAACAAGCGGTCTTCGTCACAGTCAAAAACCCAACTGGGTTTTTCCCATTTTCTTATTGTGGTATATATATATATATATATATATATATATATATATATATATATATAACGGCCTAAGAGACTTTCAAATAAAAAAAAGTTAAATATTATTTAAAATATTTCGACGATCATGGAAATGCAAAAGTGGGTTATGCGTGTTTCTATCTCTGTGCTACTTTCATTTTAATTCGATTATTTATATATATGTACATATAGTTTATTATTAGCTATATTTGTCTAAATATTGCTTCTTCATAGGTTTCTCAAGTTTCTTAAATAATGTTACTGTTACTTCAACATCACTACATTGTACACATCTAATGGCCAACTTGTTTCAACTGTCACTATTCATTATCAAGACTTGAATGAATTTCAAAATTGTTAATTCCTTTATACATGGAAAGTAATGTAGGAAGAGAAAAATTGTTTTTATAAACAATGAAGGGGTTGTTGTGACAAGCTGGAATTGATCTAAACGGTTTTAATACCTTGATACTATTTCCCATTTGTATATTAATATTAGGGGTTATTTTGTAATAACTGTGGCTTCTGTTATGTTGAGTCTATTTTGAAATATAGAATATTTTATAGCATTTTCATGCTTCCCTCGTAACTTTAGCTTGATGATGTTTAGCATGATGCTCTGTGGGAAGTGATAACTAGGACTCCATTTATCAGGTATATAACAAGTCTCCTGGGACGAGTGGATGTAGTAACTCCTATATATAAGTGTTTGTAGGTTTCACCAGAACTGTTATCTTTAAAAATATTTTAGAAATTTATTTAAAGATGATTTGAAGAAGATTATCAAACCTGTAGAGCCAATCTAAAGAAAGATGCATACAAATATCTCCTTCAGCCGTACTGGTTATACCGCAAGCAGATTTCTGTATCTTATGAATTCCAAATCAAAGCCTCCGCACCGTCAAACAAGCACCGTTCATTTTTCCTTTTATGTGCTTTCAACTTATGCAAAATACTTTTTTGACCCGAAAACTTTTCCAATATTTTGTTTTTGAAATAAAAGAGAAAAATGTTCTACATATGTTTATTTGTTTTTCGACATTAATCGTATATTTTGCGTGCAGTTTGCCGTAATTAATGACAGCCCAGTTAACAACGGTCCATAGCAAGAAATATTTTGATTAACGACACTTGCTTTTGCCCATGACTGTATAAGACTCTGTTTGACGTATTTCCTCTGATTTTATGTGCTACATAGCTACAAAACATAATTACATATCTACATAAAAACATAAAATAGCTACAAAACTATTATGTAAAGAGTAAGTAAAGTAAATGTGGAAAGTATATTATATTTCTAATAATTTATAATATTTCTATGAATTTATAGTAGTAGTTTTATAGGCTCTAAATTACTTTTACTTGAAGCATTTCATACAATGTCCTTATATAATAAATTCCGTTTACTCAATGTTTCATAACTACTGTATGAATAAATTATTGCGTTCCTTTAAAATGTTGTTGTTGAGTTTTCGATGATATGAAGAATTCTTCAATGAAATATGAAGTAGAAACAAAATAATTTTTTTTCTTAAATTCATAACCTATTGTCAAAAATGCTATTTGTAAAGTTTTGCACTATTTTTATGTCTGTTTGGTTTTTTGAATAATTGTATTATTCTTACTTTTCCTTTGTTTTATAGGCCTATGATAAAGGTTTTAATTAAAAACCGAAACGTTGGGAATGGGAGTTCAATTTCATCATGAAGAACTGACCAAGTCCTGATAAACTTTTAGTTTGTATAGATTTATGTATATATATACCTTACTGCAACCGTTTTCAATAACTGCAAATAAAGATTATCGCGAATAGCAATTCATTCTGTGAAAAAACAATTCCCTTCAAAAATATTCCACGAACCGCCCATGGAATTAATTCCATTTGTAATATTCGCAGAAAATACTTTAAATTAAAAATATATTGGAATTTATACATATTACTGAATTTAGAGTTATTGAAATTTAAAGAGAACAAAGTGTTGAAACTAAAGAATAAAAAGTTATGATTTACTCCGCCAGTAAATCATAATGTAAGAATTTATATTCACATATATTTTAAGTGAATGAAATGTATTTTTGTTTGCTTCTTCTTCCAGGAACTATATATATGTATATATATTGCTGGCGCTCCATAGACATATGTCCAGGAAAAGCACAATGTACAGTTAACCAGAGAAATGCTTGTGCAAGGTACTAATATTATCCAACGAGACAAAAATGTTGATAAACTGCATATATTAGAGGCTTTATATATTAAAGAAAGAAACCCCTCAATTAATCTTCAGGTGAAAGAAATGTTCGTCATTCCAACAAACAAGAACAAAGAGCCTAAAATGAAATGGAATAAGAACGAAAACTAAAACCTGTACTCTGATTGACCAATAAGGAAAGTTTATTGGACCAATTAGAAATCACATCCACTCAGGAAGTTTATATAAGCATTCTTCCAGAAGAAGATTTTACCTGACTATGACAAACGTAATTATGGTCAAAAACTCGTATGAATTGATGTCCCTTGGACAATTGATGTGGAAGCTCCAACCACAAGATAGAAGAATCACCTGCAAGATCGAAGCCACCAGCTCAAAAATCGTGAGAGCAGAAGCTGCTGCTACTTTTAACAATATATATAATTTTAAATTACACAAGGCGCGACACAGAAAAAGAAATAACAAAATTAAAAGCACACTTACAGAATTCTCAATACTACAAACTGTTGTTCGTCATCAGGAATAGACTAGAAGAGAGAACGAAGTGAGAGTAATCTCCCCATGTCGTAGGAGAGAGCGCGAAACATAAATATGAAACATATATATATACCATGATAAACGAAAAACGGTCCGGCAGGACAAATAACAATTAAAATAAGCAGTGACACATAAACAAAAACACAACAAAGACTCACTTTTCAATATTTCGACCGTAATGGCGGTAGTCCTCAGGAGAAGAAGTGAATTGACGGAGGGACGACAGTCAACTAAAGAACTCACTGGGTGAGGGCTAAAGCAGTGCTGCCGCAAAGGAGACAAATAAAAAAGGAACTAGGAAGTCGAGAGCAAAAATAAAAAAAATGTTTTTTTCTTCTGAGGAAGCCCACATTTGGCTCCTGGGGGCACGCTCGAAACCTGGCTTGAATTTAAATCGTTAATTTTTTTTTAATATTTTTTATTTATTTAATTTTTTTTAAATATTTTTTTTTAATTGTTTTATATATTTTCTTTATTTTTTCTTTTCTTAACCTTTTTCTACCTTTCAAAAACATTTTTTTTATTTTTGCTCTCGACTTCCTAGTTCCTTTTTTATTTGTCTCCTTTGCGGCAGCACTGCTTTAGCCCTCACCCAGTGAGTTCTTTAGTTGACTGTCATCCCTCCGTCAATTCACTTCTTCTCCTGAGGACGACCACCATTACGGTCGAAATATTGAAAAGTGAGTCTTTGATGTGTTTCTGTTTATGTGTCACTGTATATATATATATATCATAATAGTGCAGTCAGGGGAAGAAAGCAATACTTTCCCTATCAATATAGAAATAAAAAAGAAAGTATTTTGATGGTCTCCAACCGTCTTTGAACCAGTGCGCTTGGTTTCCCTCTCTTATCTCTCCTGAAGACGGTTGAAACCGAAAATTAGAGACTGTAAGTGTGTTCTTTTGATTTCTCTATGTTTCTTTTTCTATATTGAACTATATATACATACATATATATACATTACTATACATTATTACTCATTAATGTAATCAATTTTAGTAAAATAGTTATGTTAGCATATTCTATGCTGTCCTGTAGCTGTACTAAACTGGCAGGTAAGACAATTTCATCTATAACATTTTTGCTACATTTGAAAAGATATTGTTGTATTTGAGGCATATGGCAAATATAACAATTCCAGGCAAACTAACATAAATTGAGATTACAATATGCATCGTATATTCATATCAGAAAATCAGTATACGTGGGATACAAAAAAATATAGGTCATCTAATTACTTGACGTTACTAATGTGGAAAAATATAAATTGTGGTCATCAGTGTAAAAATATATGTTGCTTTCAATAATTTGTTTAAAGGAGGTCGATAAGATAAATATTTTAGTAAGAAGTTGATGTCATGAAAATTTGAGGATCCCTGTTTTATAGTGTTGCAGTGATGGAGTTATAACATGAAAATAGGTTGCTTTAGGTTGATTTTAGTGGTGTGAAAGAAAGAGAAGTATGGATATAATGGAGACAGAAAGTAAGAGTTTGCTGATGCAATGCATTAGGGGAAGCAAGAAGCAGAAGACAGAGGGACAGAAGGCGGAGACAAAACATAAATCGAAAGAGTTAATTGCTGAAGAAGTGATAACTATCGAGGGCTCTAGAATTACAAGAGACAGAAATGCGGCTCTTGTTAGGCAAACATGATTAATCCGTATGAGAGAAGACGACAAAAAGTATCAGCAGATAAAGCCAACCTGAGGAATCGTTAACAGTCACTTTTGATTGCAGCCTTTTTCAAAGAAAATAAATAAAAACTCGGAGGAATATGAATGAGTAAAAGAAAAAACAAGACAGTAGATAGCGGGGGGGGGGGGGGGACTGCGAGAAAGGTCGGCTCGAGATTCTAGATATCGGCTGTTCCAGCCGATGGCTAAGTTATGGCGGTTGGGTGCAGTTGGTCTCCTGTTAACAAGCCCTCCTAAGTGGGAAGGCCATAAAGCAGCTGACAAGGTAGAGCGCTTCTGTTCCATACGACCTCTTCCTGTGCCAACCTGTCTGGTCAAAACAAACACCCGCCAACCCTTACCCACGAGTCTTCAAAAAAATTTTTTTTTATTTTTTTTTCTCAATTTCAGAAGCCAGAAATAAAGAAAATCATTTACCAATGTGTTATTTAACATTATATGCACTAATTATTTAAATCCGAATCTCGATTTAACATATAATTATCAAATAACACTGCCACAAATAAGAACAGCAGGCGGTGACATTCTGCACCTATCGTTCAGAGGTATCTTAACTAAAATTAAAACTGAGGAGCTCTGTACAATATACAGAAATGTGAACCTTTGGCCCATATATTATTGAGTTGTCAATACTTTGAGGCAGCCCTCAAAGGAATGCCTTCTTACCCCACAGCTTTTTCTCTTTGTGAGAGGGAGTATCTTCATTTGTCAAAGTACTTCAACAGTCGGTGAAGTACCACACTTGAGGCTCCAAGTACGCATAGATCAGTTCTTATGGAGACTGAATAGAATGCTCCTTCAAGTCTTGAGTACCACAAACTTCTCTTCAGAGGAGAAAAAGTAGGAAATCGAATTTGACGAAGCTCTTAAGAGTCCTAAGATTGTCTTAGAACTGAATAAAGTGGCCGGCCTACATGGAGCCCTGGCATTTTACCTTGAGGGAATATCCCTGTACCTCTAGTAGCAATAGTCATAAGTTGTTACTAGTCTTTAGAATTAAGTCCATCTCTGGGGGAACGTTGAGTACCCCAGGGTCCTTAGTATTAAGTATTTTACAATAGGGAATATCTCTGTACCTCTTGTAGCAATAGTCATAAGTTGTTACCAGTGTTGAATTAAGTCCACCTATGGGGGAATATTCAGTACTCCAGAGTTCTTAGTTTTAAGTGAGTTTTTGTTTGTAATAGTACCTAGGTTATTGGTTCTTACCGTCTTTCTTCTTATGTGAGTTAATTCTATGTTCGCGACATATTATCATGTGCCCTCCTCCGCGAGGTCTACCTTGGACACCCTTGGTTGTTTCTTTGACCTAGGGCCACTAAAGGGCTAAATGTTTAACGCCGGTATGTCTTGATTCAAGTGATATAGCCTAAAAGGCTTGGTTACGCTGAATCAAAACAGATCACATTGTAATGATCAATCACCATCTCTAACCGACTGGCACCAATCGCCAGAATGCGCTAGTGCTTTTATCAAATTGATTTCTCACATACTGGAGTAAACAAGAAACAGTGGATGGTTCAATCTCATCCTATATATCTCTTCATTGCTGATGATATCACAATATCCATCATCACTGCACGCGCCTTTACACAAATATTAAAGTTGCAGAAAGAAATAGCGTTAAACGTGTTTAACCATTTCATATTAAAGAGATTCATTCACTGAACAGAAGGAAAACGTGCTACTTTTTATGCTGTTTAGGATTGTGTGTATTAAGAAGTGAAAATATCTTGGAGCTGTAAACACTATGTGAAAGTTTATAAAAAATAATTATTAAATTTTTAAAAAAAAATTTATTTCAAAAACCTGTTTTTGTGCTCTGTGAAAGTAACACATGTATGTTAGGTGCGTACAAAGTCAGAAGTATTTTTTTTTTAAATATTTAAAGAAAATTATTTTTTGAAATTTGAATTTTTTTTTGGTGTGATTACTTTGTTGATCGGAAGGCGAAAGTGATGCACAGAGTGTGACGATGAGGCTGTAAGACCGTGCAGGCTGTAGCCGGCGGGATGCCGCACTACTCAGCTAACGGTCCAGCCTCCAAGGATCACGGCTCAGATTTATTGCCTGGCCAACATCCAACTCTCCCCCGATACACTCCAGCTGACTTCTTTTTTTTTCCCCCTCCTGTTGCCGACCTGTCTATTTTCGTGGGACAGAACTGGCGCCAAGCTCCCTAATTATCACTCACGTTAACAGCCATCAGACAGTTGACAGTGCTCAAGTCATGATGAGTAGACAACAATGGTTGTTGTCTCAGAGAGGTACCATCTTTCATTCAAATGACTTGCCACTGGTCAATTAGCGTTACACAGTCCGCATAAATTGACACATTACCGTACTTTTATAATCATCCACAAACTGTCTTGCCATTTGATTTCATATTTCCACCTTTCTTACTTTATAAGTAAAGTAGAGAAGACACGAAAAACGTTCTCGAAATAAACACCACAAGTAGCCATCTCCGTACTTCAACGAACTACGAACTAAACTACGAACTGAATGGCTTCTAGTACTTAATTGAAAATCACAACCTGTTGAGTTACCTGCAAATGAAAACACAACGAAAATGCCAAAACTGGATACATTCTTCCTCAGACTTTGGGAAGTCTGAATCGTAACTAACAAACGAACGTTTTCGGAAGAAAAACAAACGCAACTGGTTTGCTGCGATCGAAGATGGACAATGTCCGAAAGCGCTCCTACGACTCCAAGATCATCTTACGAGGTATGACGGTTTTACCTATTTCTAATATAATTCTAACAGTTAAGAAAAACTTAGAAAATCAGAGCCAAGAAGAATAGAAGAAAATCTGGGAAAGACTGTGTACATAAACCTAATCAACATAATGGAAATCACGAAAGTTTCCATGATCGTAATTCCAACAGTTAAGAAAAACATTGAAAAGTTGAATTTGGTGAATCTAGGATAGGCTGAGGATATAGTACCGATCAACCGGTTTTTTCTTCTAACACAGGACTTGCTGCCACTAAAAAACTAATTCGGCACAATTACCACTCTAGTCATTTCACTAATAAGCCAACTAAAAACTGAATTATACAGCATTTGCTAAGAAGCTGATCTCAACTCAAGTTATCTGCTGTACTACCTTAGTATTGAAGGAAGACAGTTGTTGTAAATATACCAGACTCTGACCCACTTCACAATCTAGCAAAGATTTCCTCTACTGCTCATTAGATAAACAAAGGCAATTACGAAGAAAATATTTTTCAAATATTTTAGCTACTTACTTATTGACCATCGTTACCTGTGTATTTTATTATTTGTAATTTTAATTCCTATCCGGTAGGATTTATACCAATCCTAATGTTTATACCAGCTGCTTTTTCTTTATTTCTTGAAAAAGCGCCTTGCAATTCTTAGCTCTGCCTCGAGACTGCGTGCTTATCGGTGAATAGGTTGTATACGGGCTCCATGTGAAGGTCTGTTCTTTTTCATAGTTGTTGTAAATTTGCTTATAAAGCATTTCCTTGCATAAACCCTGTTTCTGGTCACTAGTCAAAGGTTCATATTAGACAAGGAAATTTTATTTTTTAATACAAGGAACATGTAAAAAGCGCCAGTTGTAGCTTGAATTCCGATATGTAAATTAAATTAGCGAATGAAGTGGTAAAAGGTCTAGATGCCTGTCCACAAATTTGGCATGGACTTTTGGCCATTGACCAGCTGGTTTTCATTGTTTAACTAATAGTCATTAAAAAGAATAAATACATCTGGTATGTCATCATAAATTGCAATTTCATTCTAATTAGCAAAGTCTAATAGCATCATTAAAGTAAAATAAATTTATGGTTTCTTATTCCCAATAAGTTTACTTCATTAAAATTGATTGCTCAGCAGTCTAGACCAATTGGTTATTGGTTATACTTTTATGAACTCTCTCAAATGTTAATTGAAACAAATTGGAGATAGAATTAAACATACATGTACGTATTGCACACAAACTATATTATACCTAATTGATGACGCATCACATTGCACTCTCGTTTCAATTAATGAATTGGTTATGATAATATTAATATTCTTATTAATTATTGTATAAACTGATTACCTTTAAAAGCTAGAACAATTATTACATTTTAATTATAATTAATTAATTATATGTGGCTACACGAAGCCAGCCACATATTTCACATTTATTTACATATAATTAAATTGAGTTTAGGCCGCTTCAGATTCGTTTCATAACCCTAACGTATCAGGTGACTTGGATTAATAGACTGTAAGAAGTGCTTTGGCACATGCGAGAACTTTTATTACGTAGAGTTGAACTTTTACTGAAGAGTTCCATTTTAATTGGAAGTCCAACCAGATCTGCTGTATATGTTTGACTAAACCAACTGGTTATTGATGAGTGAATTAAAAGTAACGACGCTGGTTTATATTCTGGAAATGAAAATTATATTAGAAAAAAAAATAAATTTCTAGACTTGTTAATTATATAACAGCAATGACAGGTTATATGGTGATTCAAAAAATCTATAAACATTAAATTCAAATGCCTGCAGTAAGAATGTTTTAAGTTTTTAGAATTAATGTTACGAAAAAGACATTTTGGCGTGCATTTTCTTTAATATTAATTTGACCTAAAGACTATGTAGACATTCATGGGCAACAATAAAGTTGTTAAAGGTAAATAGAAATCAACTGTTCATTTCGCAAAGATAGGTCTGTGATTTCCAGTTAACGTGGTAACTTAACTGACATTTTTTTTGACTGATATCAAACAAAAACTGATATTTACTTGACTCAGGTAGCACGTCCAAATCAGCAGGAGCATGGTAATGCCCCACAACCAACCTTATTATACACAAATGGCAGCATTTTTTTATTGAACTCACACTGAGAGCAGTATTTATAAATGAGCAGAGCCAAGTCTTTGATATTTAGCTAACTTGATTACATATAGTTAGTATTTCCTTACTGAACTCACATTATAGCAAAATTATTCTAGCAGGATTATGTTTTCCAACCTGACAATCTTATCCTATATTTCTTTCTCATATACCACTCAAAGTAGGCCTGCAGTATAAATTATAATGAAAATCATATTTGCCGTTTTAAATACGAGTATAACTCCCTCCCTCTGCATACACCTATCACTCCCTCCCTATGCATACACCTATCCCTCCCTCCCTATGCTTACACCCATCTATCCCTCCCTATACATACACCCACATCTCTCCCTCCCAATACATACACCTATCACTCCCTCCCTATACATGCACCTATCCCTCCCTCCCTATGCATACACCCATCTCTCCCTCCCTATACATACACCTATCACTCCCTCCCTCTGCATACACCTATTCCTCCCTCCCTATGCATACACCAATCTCTCCCTCCCTATACATGCACCTATCCCTCCCTTCCTATGCATACACCCACATCTCTCCCTCCCAATACATACACCTATCACTCCCTCCTTATACATGCACCTATCCCTCCCTCCCTATGCATACACCCATCTCTCCCTCCCTATACATACACCTATCACTCCCTCCCTATGCATACACCCATCTCTCCCTCCCTATGCTTACACCCATCTCTCCCTCCCTATACATGCACCAATCCCTCCCTCCCTATGCATACACCCACATCTCTCCCTCCCTATACATACACCCATCTCTCCCTCCCTATACATACACCAATCACTCCATCCCTCTGCATACACCTATCCCTTCCTCCCTATGCATACACCCATCTATCCCTCCCTATACATGCACCTATCCCTCCCTCCCTATGCATACACCCATCTCTCCCTCCCTATACATACACCTATCACTCCCTCCCTCTGCATACACCTATCCTTCCCTCCCTATGCATACACCCATCTCTCCCTCCCTATACATACACCCACATCTCTCCCTCCCTATACATACACCTATCACTCCCTCCCTCTGCATACACCTATCCCTCCCTCCCTATGGATACACCCATCTCTCCCTCCCTATACATGCACCTATCCCTCCCTCCTTATGCATACACCCATCTCTCCCTCCCTATACATACACCTATCACTCCCTCCCTCAGCATACACCTCCCTCCCTCTCTTTTTGTATCCCTACATCCCTCCCCGTGTTTATCTTTCATAAAAGACATCACTATTTCCAATGATGTAAACAAATGGATTATACTTAATTTTTAGCACATCACTGCAGGTTCATATACAAGGTTGATAAATATGGCCGGCTTGCTGAACGAGTGTCGTCTGTATTTCAATATAAATATAATATAATTTTTGTTTATTGAGATTTTTATTTAATATAACATAGCTTTTTTAAAAGAGTTCAATTTTAAAATAAAAGAAAATTAATTATAAAAATAGTTACAATTTACAAACATTAATGAAGGATTGTGTCTGTGCCGGTAAGAGGTCGCGTTGCAACAGTTAAAGATCAGAGTCCGAACTTGGCAAAAAAAGTTATAAAAACCTTAGTCTCATATTCTCATATCCCTTTCTGCATGTGCTGAGAGCCCCTATGCAGACCGACTTTTGGTTCTAAAAGGGTCAAATATCCATGCTCACCTGCTTTACAGGGCTGAACATGCTAATTTTTTATTTTTCTTTATTTACTTTTAAACTGGTTCTACTTTTTATATTTTATACATTTTTTTTGTTTAATAATCAGATTTCACAATAAACACGTGAAATAACAATTCATTTAAGATTTGACTCTGACGAAGACCTCTTGTTACTTTTGAAAGATCTTAGTCTTTTTTCTCAGTTTTAATTATGGTTTGGATGTCAATTTTCTTTTTAAATATGAAGAAAATAGAGTTTCAGGATGCGGTCAGTCTCTTCAAATTCAAATTACACTTTAATTGCCAACGTTTCCATGTTTATTTACTTTTTCATAGGCCTAAAAAAAGAGACGAAAAATCTTTTTCAGTCCTGTGGAAAAAATTTTAAATAAAGATCGAAACATAGGAAATTAAAGTGTAATTTTAATCTTGAGAAACTGACCTAATCCCGTACTTACGTGTTTATGTGAAATCTTGATAATTACACTTCCCTAAAATACCAAAACTGAGCAAATATAGATTTGATGAAACACAAAAGATTGGTCTAAAGTGCTTTGCCCAGAAATGATAACTATGTTATCTATATATGTTAGGCAAAATTGTATTCACTAAATGTTGACGAGAACTGAATACGCTGCTGTTTGATCTAACATCGATACCCTAAAAATATCAATGTTTTGATACCAAAAATACCAAATAATATCAAAAATAGATATTCCAAAATGTCGAGAAATGGTTCATAAAAAGTAAATACGTGATGTTTAGTTGAATGTTGTCTGAAAGTGGACAGACTATATTCGACCTTTTGTTTACTTCGTCACAGATAAGCAAATGGACTAAAACTGTCTTCAGTACCACTATCACGTGATTAATGCACTTCAGTGTTAAGTGCTTAACACCCAAGTGTTTTTTGTAGCACCTCCCCATTTACAAGGTATACTTTCATTCAAATCTATCAAAAATGAATGAAACGAGTAAGGATATTAAGCAAAAAACCTGTGTATAACAGGCTGAATGATTTAGTAAATGTGAAAAGAAAACTAACATGAAAAGTATAATATTTATTTCATTGATAGATATTGATTTAGAATATAGCGTAGATATAAATTTAGAAAAAAAGAACGGTCAGTACTTTTAAATATTTGCAAATAAAACGATCAAGTTTGCTTTTCAGCTAGTAAATCTCTTAATCTGTTAGAGTTTATTACTATTCAATTATTCAAGGATATTCAACAAGAGCATGAAACATCAATTGGGAAATTATCAATTATTGATGGTACTCCGAATATTACCTTTACTTTTATGAAAGCTATTATAAGTGGTTGACACGAAATGGTTTATAACTCATAATCGGTTTATTCATCTAAACAAATAATACATGCATATTATCATTACCACTGAGGTTAGTATGATTTATATTATTAATATGGCAAACCGTCATACCTCGTAAGATATTGTTGGAGTCGTTGGAGCGCTTTCGGACGTTGTCCATCTTCGCTCGGAACTAACCTACTTTTAATTAGTTAGTTAACTGAGTAAGTTAGTTACGATCGAAGATGGACAACGTCCGAAAGCGCTCCAACGACTTCAAGATCATCTTACGAGGTATGACGGTTTGACATATTAATAATATAAATTAAACAAATAATCCGTGTGGGATATTGGCGTACTCTTTAGATTGGTATCTAGGTGACTAATTACTAAGTAGTTGGTCGGGACCTGACAGTAACTTATTTTAAAAACTGTTATATAAGTTCATTACTTGTAAATCAGTTATAGTTGGTATTTACTCATATTGGAGTATTTCAAAAATTATGTCTCCACATAAAAAGTTAAATACGAAAAGTAACAAAGTGTTTCGAACACTTAGTGTTCTTCTTCAGGTATACATATAAAGAAAAATAGACATATGTATGAGCTTTAAGAAAATCAGAGTAAACTATTTGAAATTGAATACAATATATGAACTTGGTGAATCAATACAATATATTGATGTATAAATCAATAATTTCATTACTGAGGTTTTTAACAAAGGTAATTAATATGAAAAATGACTTAATTAATCCTGACCTTAATAAAACATGACAACGTACTGAAGCGTAACCAATTTATAAGTAACAAACATTTTTAATGTTTAACAGTCATGTTTCAAACTGTTTTGGAAGAGGAACACCATCATCAAATTATATAAAAAGATCAATACATTTTGGACTACTCGGTATATACTCGTATCTGTCAAGAATTCCGAAATTCCTTCGAACTCCTTTCCACCGCTACTAACACTCCTCTAACCCTCGATCCTTCCTAAGTCACTCCCGTAGATCGACATCTCAAGTAATTAAAAGTCCTTGTTTTCATGTAAATTGGTTCATTTTTCATATGTTGTCATGTTTTATTAAAGTTAAGTCATTTTTCATACTAATTCCCTTGTTAAAAACCTTGAAAGTGCAATTCAGTATTCATATATTTTATCGAATTTCAAATAATTCACTCTGATGTTCTTAAAACTCACAGATAGTTTTTTATTTTTTATATGTTTTTTTTTTCATGAAACCAAAGTTTCAAGTGTTTGAAACGCGATATTGTTTTTTTAATTGGTTAGATCGATCCCCTAGCGGGTGATAACGTCAACCGTTTACCGGCTTCTTGTTTGATCGGTGATTCTACTGATTCTACATTGAGAGTCCTAAATTTTGCCTAACTCAAGCGCATTTCGAGTAGGGATCCTTTAACGAGTACCTGACATCGTACAGGCTCGGGACCAACAGCTTAACGTCCTCTCCAAAGCACGGAAAGCAGTTTATTTGTAAAGATGAGTATGTCAAAAGGTCATCAAAGGCATAAAGCAAAATAATTTTCAAAATACGTTGAATATGATGCTAGTTAAAAGTAAGACAAGAGATATGATAGTGCTCGTAGAATAATAACGACGGTAGTAGTGGGAGCGAAGCGGCTTTAATATATTCAGACAAGCTAAGCCTGTGGCCGGCCTGACAGCGGACACAGTCCATTTGGCTGGAAAAAGACATTTCCGACCCTCGGAGTGATTAAATAACGTGGAATACTATGCCTTGTTTAATGGTGATAATTAGAGGAGCGCACAAGGACGACTCTGAATCTTAAACAAAGGACATAAATTCCACACACAACGGCCACCCACCTATCTCCCGCTTCCATTTTTTATTCAATTAAACCGGAATCCGAATCAAACTTACTAAAAAATCTCCTTCCACAATTCCCTCGATGTCAATTCGTTATATCGAACCAATTACTAATTCTATGTAACAAATAAATGCATTTTTTTGTTTTGTCAAATTAAAAATACTTTTCCAATACGAGTATATTTTAATTGACCTATATTGGATTCAACACATAATAAAACTAATTCTGAAATTGGTTTACCACTTTACACAAAAATTCAATGACAACATATCAAGAGTCCTTAACCAGTGTAGCCAACTATTTTTTAAAATTAAATGGTTAATTTTAACTGTCCATTGTAAAATAAAGCAAAGTGAAACGAATTGTAGCTTTGTTATTTGAAAGGTATTTTTATTAATGGAATGAATGTTTAAAATAGACTGGTAATGAAAATCTTGGGGGGGGGGGGGGGGGACCTGCACTCAAATTTATTATATGTAACAATAATATCAAACTCCATTAACTGTGCAATCTGTTATAGTGTGGTATTTACTCATGTTAGGAAAAGTATTAAGTCTCCAAAAGTTTATTATACACAAGTGTGTATATTGTGTTTACACACAAGAAACTAAACAACGCGTTTAGTTTCGAACAATTGATGTTCTTCTTCAGGTTACATCTGCTCAGGCAAGGACTGCTTGGTCTCATCTCCCGAACAACCACCCCAGCAGAGCAGAGGTAACCTAAAGAAGAACATCAAGTGTTCGAAACGCGTTGTTTAGTTTCTTGTAATAAACTTTTTTGTGTGGAGACTTAATACTTCTCCTAACATGTCAAAACTTTTTGACAAACAATCGATTTTTTTGTTTTATTTTTATGTAACTATCGTTATGAATTAGATATATCATTAACTCTAACCATTTCTATAAAAATGATTGAAAATTGAACTTCTTGTTCCAGTCAATTCAATATCCGTATATTGGTTTGTGTTCAAGTTGCTCTAATATTACGTATATTGGTTTGTGTTCAAGTTGCTCTAATATTACGTATATTGGTTTGTGTTCCAGTTGCTCTAATATTACGTATATTGGTTTGTGTTCAAGTTGCTCTAATATTACGTATATTGGTTTGTGTTCAAGTTGCTCTAATATTACGTATATTGGTTTGTGTTCAAGTTGCTCTAATATTACGTATATTGGTTTGTGTTCAAGTTGCTCTAATATTACGTATATTGGTTTGTGTTCAAGTTGCTCTAATATTACGTATATTGGTTTGTGTTCAAGTTGCTCTAATATTACGTATATTGGTTTGTGTTCAAGTTGCTCTAATATTACGTATATTGGTTTGTGTTCAAGTTGCTCTAATATTACGTATATTGGTTTTGTGTTCAAGTTGCTCTAATATTACGTATATTGGTTTTGTGTTCAAGTTGCTCTAATATTACGTATATTGGTTTGTGTTCAAGTTGCTCTAATATTACGTATATTGGTTTGTGTTCAAGTTGCTCTAATATTACGTATATTGGTTTGTGTTCAAGTTGCTCTAATATTACGTATATTGGTTTGTGTTGCTCTAATATTACGTATATTGGTTTGTGTTAGAAAATTAGAGACTGCCAGTGTGTTCGTCTCTATACTTTACTTTGTATCTATAGTTTACTGTCAAACGTATATATATATATATATATATGTATTCGCATTCATATATGCATGCGTATGCATTCACGCTCCGTCCTTCGACGTGGGGAGATCTCTCTCACTTCGTCCTCTCTTCTAGTCTACTCCTGATGACGAACAACAGTCCGAAATATTGAGAATTCTGTGAGTGCGCTTTTTATTCTTTTTTCTGTGTCCTGTTTTGTGTAATTTAAAGTTATATATAAACAGATATAGATTTTTTTTATATTTTATGGATCATAACTTATGAACCTATAAATATATATCAGCGATTCTCAATGTTTCTATATGGACGACAAGAGGTGTACAAGGGAAACTAGTATTTTGAAGGTCCATAAAACGCTGTTCTTCGTCATTGTAGTTTACTTGCATCTTCCAGGATAATAGCCAAAAATAGTTATATTTTTGAAGTTACAAGAACAGCGTTTTATACAGGGGAACTATTTTTCCCTTGTAGATAGCACTTACCAATGCAATCAATATATAGCAAGCTGACTGTTAGAATATTGAAACGTAATTAAAACAGAAGACCCAATATTCTCGTCAGTGTGTTACTTCTATGTAAAAATATTTTAAAATGTGTAAATACAATTTTTTTTATCTTTTAAAAATTTGTTCAAAATTTCAAAATTTGACAGGAGTAAATCCGTTCAAAACATTTAATTCTTGAAAATCAAGTGCTTTATACTGTTTGGTTTTGAAAATAAAAAGAATGGAAATAAAAAGTGGCTACTTCACAGAATGGAAAAGAAATATATTTGACTTGCTCTTAAAGAATTGCAATTAAAGCCTTGTCTTTATAATAATGATAATAATAAGAAAACTGTAAAAAAAAACGTAATAAAATAGTTTGAAGAGAGAGATATTGATAGAAATGCCGTATATACTACGTTTCATAGGTGGGGATAAACACTTATCAGATTCACTCATTTTAAAGTATAAAATCAGATAATAGTTTGAAGAAAGAGATATTGATAGAAATGCCGTATATACTACGTTTCATAGGTGGGGATAAACACTTATCAGATTCACTCATTTTAAAGTATAAAATCAGATAATAGTTTGAAGAAAGAGATATTGATAGAAATGCCGTATATACTACGTTTCATAGGTGGGGATAAACACCCCCACATAACCAACTATATAATATATATAATATATATATATATAATATATATAAACCCTAACATTCTCTATTAGTCCAGTTATACCTTTGACCTTTCAACTCTTTTATTCTAACCGCTTGTTTCTTGTTCATTATTGACCTTTGACCTTCTCTTTATATTAACCTGTACTAATCTTTTTAATCTATTTATAGCAATGACTAAGCATGAGTCATCGATTTTAATTTAACATTTCACTTGGCCAACTCCTTTTCCAGTTGAACCCTGTTAGCAGGAGGTTAGTTCATTGGATCGAATCTCTCAGTCTTAAGATCGTGAATGCCGAGACTGCGGTTAATTTTAATGATACCTGTTTAAAAGAGGATCTGCTGCCTATTTATACCAATAAATATGCAATATATATATATATATATATATATATATATGTGTGTGTGTGTGTGTGTGTGTGTGTGTATACGCACACACACACTCACATGCACACACGCACACAACACACACTCACATGCACACACGCACACACACTCACATTCACACACGCACAACACACGCACACACACACACACACACACACAAAATCTTTATTTCACCTACTGCCTGAAGGTAGCAGGCCTCTGCTAGTCATAATTTTATTTAAGGATACGATCTATATTATGTACGACCATTTATACTGTCGCAATAATGTATTTGCAGTATATTTAACGCAATTTTTTATTGTTTTCTGTTACTGAGTTAAGACTGAGATATGGAAAGACAGTCAGGGGTATTTTGAGGTTGTGCTGGGCTAACTAATTTTTCGTTGTGCTGATGAAGCGCTGAGGGAGAGTGACGAATGCCAGTCCAGAGTGTCGCCCTAGCGCAGAGCTGGAGGTGATTAGAGAAGGGTCTTGTAATGAGCCGCCCTTCTGCAGCCCATAAACAAGATTTACCAGCCACTCTGTCAACTTGATGGCCTCTCCACCTCTAATAATAGATACTCAAACCCTGCTCTTAATGCAAACCCTCCCCCACTGGCCTACTGCCTGCCCTATTGATCCTCTTTTAAAGTCCCATTTACAAATGCAACTAGAATTAACGGGTATCGGTAAAAGCGAGTAGAAATAGTTTAAACACTCCTGTGCTTCGTGATACAGAAAAAAGAAAGATCAATTTAGAAAGTCTCAATCAGTAAGACAATTGAATGGCATTTCCAGGTTTATGACACACCCAATTTTACCTAATCTGAGAGAAAAAAGTCATATTTTAATAAAAAACAAGCAATTTCTATCTCATCTCAAGTATAACAGAACAACTATATCCTAGTTTTACAAATTAAATGTTAATTATAAATATTCATTGATGCATAAAACATTAATTCAATTAAAATATTCTGAGGTAAAATGGATAAAAGAACAAAAGTCTCCACACGAATGAAGTTTTATTCAACAGCAACGCGTTTCGAACACTTTGTGTTCATCATCAGGAAGACACCAAGTTTGTGGTCAGCCCCATATTCTTGGTGTCTTCCTGATGATGAACACAAAGTGTTCGAAACGCGTTGCTGTTGAATAAAACTTCATTTGTGTGGAGACTTTTGTTTGTTTATCCATTTTACCTCAGAATGAGTAAATACCACACAATTACAGATTGCACAACTAATGATTCAATTAAAATAGTATTTTTCATTTTAAATTTAAATTCAAATAATTGCTCGTCCTCATTCTGTAATCTTCCTAAGGTTACAATTCACCCTCTACAAACCCGAAATCACCCCCATTGAGAACCCCTACTCTAGAATAACATACTCACTGCTGTCTATTTGCTTCATGATTCCTTGCAGACTTCTTCTACTCCTTGAAAAGTGGAACTATAAAAGTCATTTCTTTTTTTCGTTTATAGATATGTATATATGTTGAAGTAATAAATACCTATAAAGCTCATTTACAAGAAACCTGAATGAATAGGAATTAAGTCGGCACTGTCAGGCTTTGATAAGAATCAGTTGGAAATATTTCTGTCTTTTTTTTTTCTTTTTATTTGGAATTCCTTGCAAATAACTCAACCTAATCACTCTCCTCTTGGTCATTACTATCAATTAGTACTAATATAATGAACACCTGTCTGCTACACATTTCCCTTTTCTTAAGGCTGCTATACAGGAAATAATGCATCAACTTTATCTAACTACTAGACTACCCTTTGTGTCACTCAGAAATTATAGCAATAGTTACTGAAAGAATTCACTCAACATTATTGACAGGGATACTTTTAATTGTTGTTTCTTGTTATTAAGGCACGGAAACAGATTCTTATATGACCCAAGCTTTTGATATAGTATTCTTAACATGATTCAAGACATTTACACAGTAAGTATATTTAGCAAAATAAAAATTATTTAAAAGTAGAAAAAAAATCATTTATTTTATAACTAAAATAAATAAAACATCAATTCAAGTTATATGAACAATCAAATATATTTAAAACCAACAAAACTTGTAAATTTAAATATTCAATTTATTTATATTTAACCAACATAAAATAACATTAATGAAAGGAATGTGTCTTTATAATATTACCTTAGAATATTCATATATTATCCAAACAGTTTTGTTCAAGTTTGTTCCTAAAATTATTCAAGATTAACCTCTAATGTAATAAATTGTTATATATTATAGGCTACCATGACCTCTTAATGAAAAATATTGTTAAAGAATTTTGTAGAAAGTCGAGGCGAGTACGTAAGCCACTGGGCTACCCTGACCCCCTAATACGATTTGTTATTATGTAATACAACTACAACAAAGCCAATCATAACAAAAGCAAAGATTATAATAATTTCAGTTCTCTATCTCCACGTAAAATGGTGAACAAACAAACAAACAAACTCATGAACTTTATATATGTATATGATCAAAGCATAATATGAAATGGGAAAACAAGACTAAGATCTTTCAACCGTAACAGTTGGGTTTTTGACTCTGACGAAGACCGCTTGTTACGGTTGAAAGATCTTACTCTTCTTTTCCCGTTTCATATTGTGGTTTGAACATTGATTGTTATTTCACGTCTTTATGTGAAATCTTTATATATATAATATATATATATATATATATATATATATAATATACAACCAATTAAAAAGAAGGTAGCACACAGACAAACAAAGGAATTACTCACTTCTATATTTCGACATCGTCGTCATCAGGAGATGAACAGTTCCGCAGGAAGGTGATACTAATGTATACAGTTAGTATACATGTATATATACATATATATGTTAGTATACTAAATGTTAATAATACTAACATTATCATTAACTGAAAGATGTTTCAGAAATTTTTTATAATATTAAAAATCTGTTTTTCTAACAATGTAAAACTTATGAATTATGATTGGACCTAATAATTGTAATAAAAAGATAGTATTAACATTGGTTGATGTAATATAATGAAATTAAATATAGTTTATATATGCTATATAGTTTTAGGGCATATGGCTTCTAATGAAATGTACGAGTACATTAGAGTACAATTTTTAAAAACAAAAATTTTATTTTTCACTGTGCTCCTAAAACTAAGAAATAGTAAATTTATCTGTAGGATCATCTTAAAATTAGTAAGTTATAAGAAAAATGCCTTTATTTCAGAATAATGACATATTTAATATAGTCCGAAAAGCATGAATTGTAATATAGCTATATGCGACAACTTGTTGCATTAACTCAAACCCTGTTTCTATAAATATTGTGATAAATAGATTTATAAGACTTGTTTGTTACATTGGTGTGAGTTTCTGCGATTGTAGATATTCACTGTATAAGAAGTTTTGTTCATTTGCGGTGAGCGAGAGTTATTATCAATCATTGTGAAGCTCGACTTTAACATCTCTTGTTCTTAAATCTATTTTCATTTTTCATGACTACGACTTTTCTTTTTTTGCAGAAATATCGTAAATGATTAGAATGAGGGAAAGAAACACTAAGTCTTCACAAAAAAAAAAAGGTTTTATATAACGTCTACGCGTTTCAAACAATTTGTGCCCATCCTCAGGTTACATCTGACTTAGTAGGGAAATGTGGAGTTAAAGAGTCTAAAGACAATCCTTGTTCAAGGTGGAGTGTTTAATGTATTTTCTGAGTCCTTAACTGCTTACTAATACAAAGATAACCTAAGGATGATCATTGTTTAAGGTATTCTCTGAGTCCTTAACTACTTACTAAGACAAAGGTAACCTAGGGATGATCACTAAGTATTCGAAAAGCATCAACGTTAATACTCATTTATGTGGAGCCTTGATGTTACTTTCCACCATTCTAATCATGAGCAATTTTTTTTTATTGTTTAAACCGATCCCCTAGCAGGTGATAACGTTAGCCGTTTACCGGTTTATTGTTTGATTGGTGATTCTACACTGGGAGTCCAATGGGAGAAATCGTACAGGTTCGGGACCGACGGCTTAACGTCCTCTCTAAGAGATGACGTACTCAGATTTATTCACCTCTCGCGTGAATAAATCGAGGGCCAAGTGGGGATCGAACCCCGGATGACCAGCCCAGAAGCGAATACGTAAACTACTGAGCTAACCTGACCATCCATCGTGAGTAAATACCACAGAATAAAGAATTGTATGACTCGTAAGTAGCATCAGTTATGAACTGTTATCAGACTTGAACTTTAAACTTATTTAATCCTTTGATGTTTGATATCTCCATATATTCCGAGGTGGGTTGGAGATGATAATAAAAACATTCGTTGAATAGGCGTATGTAAAAAAGAAGACAAAAGCAAGTGTGTTTGTTTCAGTATGCTAGTCGTTTGTTGAAGAGGACTTGGCCGTTTTGTCTTTGGACAGCGCTTTCAGGGCAGGTGGAGCCTTGCTGAAGAATCATACGTCAGTGCCACGCTTCTCATTCCGAGCCATACGTCAGACCCCCACCCCACACACACACACACACACACACACTCACACACACACACACACACACACACACACACACACACACACAGTCCCTTTACACTGCTCCACATCACTGCAATAATAGCTTCAGATTAAATCTCCAAATTGTCACCTGCCTCCAGTTAACTTCACTTTATTAAACGCCACTTAACTTGGGTGTCATCTTAATATATCATTCTACATGCTTTCAACACAAAAAAAACTTTCGACAAAACTAATATTAATATACACCTTATAACATTCAAAAACCGAGAATGTCAAGCACTTAAAGCAAATCAGCTTTTCTATTTCAATGTTTAATAATTATTTCAAGTTAGTTTTCCTCAGAAATTGATTGTCGATATTATTATACATTTGTATTCAGTCACTTCTTATCAGCAACATATTATCACACTCCCCCCCACCCCACACATACACATGTATATATATTTGTATATATACATTTGTATATATATATATATACACATGTATGAAGAAACTACAATATGAAATAGAAAAAAATACTAAAATTTTTCAACCATAACAAGCTGTCTTCGTCAATTGGGTTTTTGACTCTGACAAAGACCACTTGTTACAGTTGAAAGATCTTAGTCTTTTTTTTTCCACTTCATATTGTTGTTTGATCATTGATATATACATATATAGTTCAATATAGACAAAGAAACATAGAGAAATCAAAAGAACCGTTTTGTTTGTCCGTTTTGGATCGTATATATATTTATATATATAAATATATATATATTTATATTATATATGAATATATAATATATATAAATATATATATAAAAATAAATATTTTTATATATATATTTATTTTATATATATGTTTATATTTATAAAATAATATAAATTTATATTATATTTATTTTATATATATATATATATATATATATATGATTTGTTGCGATGTTGACCAATGGGAGTAGAGTTACAGGTCCATGCGTAAGGTCCCAGTTGCCCGCTGCTCAGCAAAAAGCCTGCCCAGTTGCTGAGCAGCGGGCAACTGGGACCTTACGCATGGACCTGTAACTCTACTCCCATTGGTCAACATCGCAACAAATCATATTCCTTTCCCCGGACAACTCATAGAAAATATATATATATGTATATATATATATATATATATATATATATATATATATATATAAACAGATTCAATAATATATTGACCGTTTGATAGAATAGGTGTGTTCTCTAATCGGGGTTCGGTCAATTTTCCAGGATAAAAAATCAAACTCTCGTTGCCAACGTTTCGGTTTTATTTAAAACCTTTTTCATAGGCAGAATTAAGAATTTTTTAACTAAGAAAATGAAATTTACATTATTTAAAGGAACAACAATGTTAGCCGGACAAAACCTTCGACTAGACTCTTATAGTCGAATAGACTCGACTAGACTCGAACCTGAGTCTAGTCGAAGGTTTTGTCCGGCTAACATTGTTGTTCCTTTAAATAATGTAAATTTCATTTTCTTAGTTAAAAAATTCTTACTTCTGCCTATGAAAAAGGTTTTAAATAAAACCGAAACGTTGGCAACGAGAGTTTGATTTTTTATCCTGGAAAATTGACCGAACCCCGATTAGAGAACACACCTATATATATATATATATACGATCCAAAACGGACAAACAAAACGGTTCTTTTGATTTCTCTATGTTTCTTTGTCTATATTGAACCATATTTGTATTTATCAATGATAACGAATACTAAAGGTTATTATTAAAACTAATACAGAGTGCATCAACTCGGAAGAAATAGAATAGGACATTTAGAAATAGTAAGAAATTTAGAAATAGGACTAAGGTTATTGGAATTAATATTAAGAATTAATATTAAATATTGGGTTTCACATCAACTGGCATACAGTCTTTCTTATTTCATCCTGTTCTCTTTTGTTTACTCTACTTTCTCACAATTTATACCTTTTCTTTGCTCATTACTCCTTTCTTTTAAAATAGCATTCTTTGCTACATCCATTTCAGGATTATAGTATACCATATTTGTTATTTATTATTACTTCAAGGAAAACAAATGTTGTTCACAATTGCACTTAATACTTGATGTGTAATCTGTATTCTCTTTTCAAATCAAGGAATTCTCCCGATTCGGTCAAGGACCTTGTCTATAAGGGGGTCGTTCGTTCAGCAATGGATGCTCCTGTCTGGTTTAGATCTGCACCAACGAACAAGGCTTGTATCCAGATTGTTCAAAATAAGTGTGCCCGCCTTATAGCCAGGGCTCCTTAGTACGCCCGTAATGTTGATATTCACCATGATTTGAAAATGGAATCCATAGATAGATACATCACTCGACTTACTACTAATGAAGACAACAAACTACCTACTCATCCGAACCTCCTTGTAAAAACTTTCAATCGTGCCACCAACCTTCCTCAACCTCACTGAACAATTATTTCATCCACCGACTATCTAACTACTTTTCCAACTCATGACTAACAAGACCACATGACCACGAATACGATATCATTACTGTACAGACGAACTTAATATCTGACATGAATTACTGACATTCCAAGTTGTAGTAGCACAGTAATCAAGCAGTAGAAGGCCCCTGGTCTGTAACTGCTAGTTACGACGTACACTATAGTGCGCGGATATATTCGTTGGTCTTTAGTCGTACATCGTACAATCAAATCAACAAATTGTATGAATTCCAATCCTTTTGATTAATAAATAGTTACATACTAACAAATCTATTGCACTTCAAAATCAGCGGAAATACTTTATTATGCAGGAATGTTATTCTGTCAGCATTTTAAGTAGAAAAAAACCTGAAATTTATTATAAACATTATTTTTGTTGACTTTTTGCGGAAAAGGAGAAGAATGCAATGTTAAATAATTTACAAGGTGTTTTAATGATTCCTACAGATTATAAATTAATAGAGTTGAATGCAGATATAGTGCAGCAATGCTAATTAGAATAGAAATAAAGTCAATTAGGAGCGGAGTATTGTGTAAATAAAGCCCTCCAAGAGGAGTTTAATCTGCCGTGTCGCTCAAGCGAGCTACAGCCAAATTAAAGTCTTGTCGAGTTGCTTCTTAATTAGGGCTCAGTGTTGCTTCTGCCTTCCCACAACCTTCTAGGGAATTTTAAACGCTTTTTAAGAGGCAACCTTTTTTTCCCCCCCCTTCTCCCGGAATGCCATTGGCCGATATTTTAACCGGCTTTGCCAAAGCACCGATTAATCAAGGCGGGAAAAAGCCAACTCTCCTTGGAGAAATTAAGATTGTTTCTTTAAATTGAAAAAAAAACCAGGCGAACTCTCTTTAGCTAAGTGTCGTTATTTAAACAATAAAGATTCTTTTTGTGGCTTCTTTTTTTCTTCAAGTCAGAGATTCTTTCATATTGTATTCAACTATAATTTTAAATCAGCCTAACAAAGGATTAACGAATCTTTCCACAAACTCAAGTGCAGTCTGAAATTAGCAGTTTTATGGTATAAGCCTACACCTAGTTATATGGTATGAGGTCAGTAGGTCACGATTGCTTTAGCTTGTTGTACACCATGAATATGCTAGTGCTGAATATCTGTGCTGTTTTTGCAGGTTGATAGGTTATTAAGCAAATATCATGATCGGTTTAGTTAGACATTGGTCATGAATATACAAATAGTATATATCGTTTTATTTTAAGTAAATAACAAATCATTTCATAGTGCGCAAATACTATGAGAGAGTGAAGTTGCGAGGGAATACCAATAGCAGCAGTCTGACATGTCAGTTTATGTTACTTTCCTAATATGATCTTTGTACATAGTCTAGACCACAGGTGTCAAACATACGGCCCACGGGCCGGATCCGGCCCACCTGGAGGTTCAATCCGGCCCGCGGAATAAATCTGCATTATTATAAAAAAAAAACAGTTTACTCTAATTTTTTTAAAAACCTGCAGTTCTTATATTATCCACCAGTGTTTTAGTGAGCGTTGTATTATCCACTTTTCCTTTGTCCTCGAACCTTGACCAACGAAATATCTCTGTCAAAATGGATAATAGTGGATACAGGGTGTCGGATTTTAATAAAGATTTTTATAGTTGACTTATTCTTCTTTGTACTATTTATTAGTATTAGTGAATGGTACAAAGAAAAAGGTAGACTTATTGTTAGCTCAATGTAATTTTGCAATTAGCTTACTGGCACGGCCCGTTTGAGATCAAACTAAGCTGTATTCGGCCTCCAGACCGAAATGAGTTTGATACTCCTGGTTTAGACTAACTTTACATTTCTATTGGGATAAAAAAATGCTCGAATGAATACTATAGACATCAAAAACGCAACACAGATGAATTTGGTTCCAAAGAAATCATCTTAAAGCTTGAAAGAAACAAGGTAATTTTTCAAGGTTTGTTGAGGTTACTCGTTGCCAGAGAAACAGTTCTTAGGACTTCTTCTATGGTGAGCGGCATAAAAATATTTGCTGCCCATTTATACGAATATATATATATGATTCGCGCTCCGTTCTTCGACGTGGGGAGATCTCTCTCACTTCGTCCTCTCTTCTAGTCTACTCCTGATGACGAACAACAGTTCGAAATTTGAGAATTCTGTGAGTGTGCTTGTTATTCTTTTTTCTGTGTCGTGCTTTGTGTAATTTAAAGTTATATATATATATATACGATCAAACCACCATGTGAAATGAGAAAACAAGACTGAGATCTTTCAACCGTTACAAGCGGTATTCGTCACAGTCAAAAACCCAACTGAGGTTTTTGACTCTGACGAAAACCTGTTACGGTTGAAAGATCTTAGTCTTGTTTTCCCATTTCATAATGTGGTTTGATCATTGATTGTATTTCACGTGTTTATGAGAAATTTATATATATAGCCTTAATAAATGGAGACCCAGAGAGGATATCGAACTCTGAATCTACCAACCAGAGGCTAGCACGTGAGTCACTGGGTTAACCCTGCTCTCCTTTCTAAAATGTTACTAAATGGGTAATAATAAGTTCAGAATTACTCATTTAAATCCATATGAGGAAGCAGAATTTTTTACTATTTGTTTTAATTTTGTTAAATTTAAAAACATGATATGACATCATTTCTTGATTTGATTAATAATAAATTTCAGTTTTGTTATCACTTCTATTTATCAGTGATTGTTACTTATTTGATAAGGATTTAGTCATAGAGTACTTTGTCACTTGCCTAATTCCAAGTTCGTTTATAGTAATAGTCTGTCAAATGCAGATGGAGATCATTTTGATATGATGTTCTAAACGGTTGCTTGTTTTTGACAATAGTTGAGACACCTTGCGAAATCCTGATTGTACCAGATAAGTTACTTGGAATGCAATATTATATTATAATTTCATTTTCTCTCAGAGAAATTGAAAATTAACTGTAATTTTATTATTTGTTCTAAAGCATTGGTTACTTGGAATAAGTTACTTGGAATGCAATATTATATTATAATTTCATTTTCTCTCAGAGAAATTGAAAATTAACTGTAATTTTATTATTTGTTCTAAAGCATTGGTTTTCAAAGTGATCCACATGAACCCCCAGGGGTCTGTAGAGGATTACAGGGGGTACATCAGGAAAACTAGTATTTTAAGAACCATGGCACGCGATTAGTGTACTGTCAAAGCATAGTAAGCTGACTGTTAGAATATTCAATCGTTATAAAACATTAGACCAATATTCTAGTCAGTTTGTTATAATGTTCCAATGTTTTAAAATGTTCTATTATATTTTATTTTTCTATTTTATTCAAAACTTATTGTTTTACAGTTTATTTCACCATACTTTATAAAATGTTAATTAAGGAAAATGTTATTGTTTTAAAAAGATTTTTGTATTTCGATATCATGTTGTAAATTTAATGAAATGATTTCATAGTTAGACTTTTAGTTTGACTAAAAACAAATATTTTGTTTGAAAATTTACAAGCAAATTATTATGTTTTTTAAGCAGGCTAGATTGAGGTGGGAGGTGAAGATGGTAACATAGCTCTCAGAAGGTTCACAAGTAAGCAAAGATTGAGAACTACTTTTCTAAAGCCTATGCTTTTCAGCTATAACAGTTTGACTACTCTGAAACTTTATCAAACTTCTCAACTAGGAATATCTATTTCTACAAAGTCTTTGAACCTCATATCAATATCATCTTGCATAACATTAAATAATTTTTAAATCCATGCATAGCATAATCGTTTAAATAACCAATGTAGTTAAAAAAAATCATTTCAATAACGCTTCTCAAAAGTGCCAAGATTTAGAAAATATAATAATTTGATTTGGACTTATGAAATTACAATAAAAAAACAGTGATTCTTTGAAACACAGCATATTTTCATTTCTTTTATATAACTTCTTGTTCAGCAGATTTAGTTCATTTAATACATCTCAAAGGTTAGAAAAGGTCAAATTTAGCAGTAATGATTTCTTTTCAGAAGTAATTTAATACTTTGCTATAGTTGAACAAAAGAACATTGGAATAATAGGTCAACTTATTTTATGTTTAATAAAGAAATTTAAAAATTTCTTGACCAGCATTAAGTTGACTGAAAGAGCGATCTTTTACTGGATTGTACAATACACGGTTGACAAGCGTTACAAAAGAATCAACAATATTTTGTGAAGAGCCATTATTTTTTTTGAAGTTAAATGCTGTTTTATTTAAATAGGCCTACTTCTTCTTCAGCCAACGCCCGTCCTTGGCCTATCAGTCATTCGATGCCGTGCCGACCAGTAAGACCAGCCAATCCCTCTCTGGTCCGATCGCCATTGAGATCCTTGTAGCCTTCACAAGTTGTTAGGTGAGCTGCAGTGCCTTCTCCTCCACAGCAGAGAGGGGCAGATTGGGCTGTCTACCACCCTAATGCGGTGCAAATGGTTTTGCAGATAATCGTGGCCGGTTGTCATGCGGATTTTAAATGGGTAATACTGAACTTATTAGTTCAATAGAAACATCTGAGAAGGTGAGGCAAGAGTAGCTCAGTGGCTCACGTGCTCACCTTTGGACTGGTAGATGCAGAGTTCGATATCCTCTCAACATTAACTTAAATGTAATATACCACAGAGTGTATTCACACATAATCACAGACCATTTCTTTTTAAATACGCTAACATAGCAGAGCACTCTCAGCTGCACATTTATACTTTTGAATGTAATTTGATATTTATGTTAAATTTTTTTCTCTTGCCTACAACCAAAATTACATTTACGTATAATCTAAATTTATCATTTAATACCATATATAAACCATAATAATGACTTTTTATTATGTAAGAGTGCTTTGTCCACCTGTTATGAAAAATTCCTTACATGGAATAGTGCAACTAGATGATTTTCTCCACTCTTGCCATTTCGTCGATGCGACTTGATACTGTCTCATTACTCAATAGAATGCCACTAGCAATCCGTTGCAAAACAGTAGAATAACACCAATAATATGCGGCATTTCATACCTTCTTCTTTTTCTGCAAAATTTTTATACAACGTAATCATTCCTGGGTCCTTTTTATCTTATTCTCGGAAAATCATGTCGTAGTTTATTGCATTGAGTTAAATTGGTGCTGGTGTTTTAAAATCAGTTATCCGCAGTCACATGAGAACTAAGTGGCACTTAGTAACAGTCGTGAGCTAAACATTTTTTCCAAAAACATCTTTTGCCTACCCTGTCTGATAGCTAACTACACCATTAGCGTAGAAGGCTATATTTGAAGAGCAACTTGTAGAAACATAATATTCTTAATTTTCAGGAAATACTACTTGTAAACAATGAAATATCTTTGACCCAATCGGTTTCTTACGAAACAAGTAGGTTATATTGTTTCATTGTCATGCTAACGCCACATAACAAATAATTTAGTCATAAAAATTGTTATCAAACGTTATAAAAAAAAGTGACTTTTCCGTCATGCATAATTCTTCCCCAACTATAGGGATCATCTACACTATGGGGCCTATTTTTGTGTAAAATATCAACTTGATCCATCAAAGATTCTGGACCGTAGCATGGTAACAAGCAATGCTAACACACTCAACCACCCACCGACACACACACAGACATCATCAAAAAAACATCATAAAACGAATTTCGGAACCTGAAAACATATAATTCCGTCAAAATCTCGAGATCAGATTTTTTCAAGATCACTATAATTTACTTATTGTAAAGTAAAAATATATTAAAAAGTTATATTTTAGTTATAAAAAAATAAAAAGTGAAATTTACGTGAATTTCACTTTTTTTTAAAAATGTATTCCTTATCAAGTTTAGTCGTATTAAGCGTACGAAAAAAAATAAGAGCATTTCTCGTGCAAAATTTTGTGTGACTTATTTGGTCATAAGTTTGCGAACATTGGAGTAGGTTAGTTTAAATTACTTCAAAATGAAATGGCGAATTTTGTAATAAATTAAGGTATATATATATATATATATATACTTTTCATAAAAGTATCAACCGTGGAATAGAAATAAAACTAAAGTTATCGGGACTCGGTCAGTCCTTTAGGTTCAAATTAAACTCTCATTGACAACGTTTGGGTTTTTAATTAAAACCTTTTTCATAGGCAGAAGTATACATTTTGAAACAGAAAACCTAAATATTACATTACAAATTATTATACAAAGAAACATATTCTGTAGAATTTCAAGAACTGTAGTTTGATTTGTGTATATATATGTATATATGATCAAACCACAATAAGAAATGGGAAAACAAGACTAAGATCTTTCAACTGTAACAAGCGGTCTTGTCTTCGTCAGAGTCAAAAACTCAAAAACCGCTTTTTATATGTATATATATGTATATATTGTATGTTTTGTTATTGAGGGCTAGGTCAAATAAAAGAAAATAAACTCCTTCCTAGGCCAACGTTTCGATGTATTTGTACATCAACTTCAGGGCTAAAATTATAGCAAGAACTATAATTTTATAGTTTTTACTATAACGCACACACACACGCACACACACACACACACACACACACACAGAAGTTATGGGAAACGTAATTTCTAAAATCCCCCAATACAAGGAATAACGTTATTAATAACATCTCAACTTTGAAACAAACACATTTATCAACACAATCTACACTCACATAGAGAACTAGCACAAATTTTTGAGACCTGCAGATACATACAAAAGTATGTATGTAAAAAAGTATGTAAGGCCTAGGAAGGAGTTTATTTTCTTTTATTTGACCTAGACCTCAATAACAAAACATATAATAGAATAGAAGAGGTCAAGAACAATTTTTGGATATTATTATATATATATATATATATATATATATATATGATATTTACATAAGAAGAATGATGAGAAATTTCATTTAAAGATGTTGCAAAGCAAAATTGATGTTTTTCGCGTTGTGGGTGTTTTTGAAGTGGGTGCAGAATTTTATGGCGTTGGAATGTTGTAAAGCACAAAACAGTGGACAGGTCTGCCCGTCTGGAAAGGTGCATTGAGATAAGCAGCAGCTAGTCACCCATCGCCTTTAACTTTACCCTCTGTCTCTCTCCTAATTATGACCTCTTTCCATTTCCTATACTACACAATATTTCCATTTCAAACCCATTTCGAAATAAAAAAAAAAAAAAAAAAAAGGCTAAAGCAAACAACATATATTAGCTTATAAAACGATATGAAAACCATTAGGAGGAGAAGGGAGGGGTGGGGGCTTTCGAAATGCATGCTAATCCCTGTTTGAATCGCTGATTCTTCTCCTTTTTTATGTATATATACACTACTACATTTCACTTTTAAGTAGAAATTATAAAAAAAAGGCGAAGACAAAAAAAATAATATATTTATAATCAACCTGGCGCAGTTAACATGTCTGAAAACAAACTTGAAACTTTTATTCGTATTTTTTTTTTGTTTATGGATAAAAATCTTTAAACAACAGCTTCACAAATATAATGCAAACAAACATTCGAAAACATAAATATAAGTTATTGAAACGTTTAAAAACTAAAGTAAGTGTATAGAAGCATGAAAATTATTAAGAAATAATTTTAATTATAAAATAAGTTTAAAAATTCTTAAAAATCGAAAAAATTATTAAAAAAAAAGAACAAACAGAAAATAAAGATGACGATAGTTTGTATATAGGTTTAATTATGTTTAGTAATTATTCCTTACTGATTACTGGGAGTGATTTTGCAAAAATCACAGAAATCAAAAATGTCAGAATGCTCTAATTTTGATCATGATCACTGGGTCAGTGGGTCTAATACCACCGGACAAACAGACGATAAATGATGTGACTCTTAGTGACCTGTTTGCTTGTTAAGTAGTTAATGTAAGTTGAAATGTTTTTTGGACTCACCCTTGGCAGTCTGGGGAGGTTTGGTGTCGCAGCTGCCGAGGGCCCTGGAGAAGTGCTCGTCGACGACGGCCTCCACGTCGCCCGTGTAGTGGGTGAACACGACGCAGTTGGCGCTCACATACTGGGCCCTACTGCCCGCCTCCTCTTCGTCGTCCTGGCTGTACACCGACCCTGCACAGACTGTCATTTACCTTTCACTGCCTTCAAAACAGTTTAATAATAATAGCAATAACAATGTCCAATATATTCAACGTAATGCTGGGAGGTTTTAATCTAGAATGGTTAGAGAGTAGAGCATCCAACAACGTACACACATACATACATATATAACAAGATTTCACAATAAACACGTGAAGTAACAATCAATGTTCAAATCACAATAAGAAATGGGAAAAAAATACTAACATCTTTCAAGCGTAATAAGAAGTATCATAGGAGTCAAAAACCAACTGAGTTGACGCAGGCCGCTTGTTACGCTTGAAAGATCTTAGTCTTTTTTCCCCATTTTTTATTGCAACTTGAATATACATACAAATATACTTACATATCACAGCTCTTCATACATACTGCAGTAGAGAGACAGACAAATGAAGAAAGAAATAAAGGAAAACAATATATAGAAAGAAGAAAAATGAGAACAATAGGAGTAGACCGAGAAGAAAGAGAAAAAAAGAAGAGATTTGAATGAAGATAAGGAAAAAGAGATAGCGATAGAGTAAGATTAAATATGATAGAACGAGGGAGTTTGCTATTTGAGATAACAGTAAAAGAGGGAAACAGAAGATCAGTATTGTAATAAGATGTAAATCTAAGACTAAATTAGATCCTTGATTTTAATTCCATGGAAATAAATATTTTGCGAACTTTCTGGAATTTTGAAGGTTAATAACGGATGATTAACGACAAGGGAGAGATCTTACGACCGTTACGGACAGCAAAAATAGTTAAATACATGCATATTGTTAGTACCACTGAGGTTAGTATGATTTATATTAGAAATAGATAAAACCGTCATACCTCGTAAGATGATCATGGACTCGTTGGAGCGCTTTTGGACGTTGTCCATCTTCGATCGTAACAATCCAACCCCCTATATAACAGCTCAGGAGGTTTGTTGCGATCGAAGATGGACAACGTCCGAAAGCACTTTTAACGACTCCATGATCATCTTATGAGGTATGACGGTTTTACCTATTTCTAATATAAAGCAAAAATAGTTGCTACCTCATTGTCAGGGGTGCTCGTACATTTTCTGCATGCCAACTACTTATGAAATAAACAAGTCACCATGATCTCAAACTGTAGGTATTTAAATATATAATATCCTTACAATTTATAATGATATATGTAATATTTCATAGTGAAAATAACATCTTCCTATCTCATATGAAAGTGCTACGTTTTTTTTTGCATAACTGATCCATTTATTTCTTACTTTTTAAAAAAACTTTACTGCACTTGTAGTCATTTTTACTGATGCATAGTGACCTAAGGATAACAAAAATCAGAATTCAATCGTCAGGCGACCTATACATCAGTTAATGACAGGATGAATTATAGGATGATGTTAATGTTTTTAATGTCATAAGATCTACCAATAACACCCTGACGATAGAGTCATGTTATGAGGACCCATGGTTTAATTTACTCATCTATCCGAAAATTGACAAAAAAAGATTATATATTTACAGCAACCTTATAACAGAGTACAGCACGCAGGAAAATGATAACACTTGCTCAGAGTGAATTGGATTTTTTTATAAAGGGAAAGAAAAGTGATTTTTTAAAAAAAACTTGCATGCCATAAAATTTTCATTATAATAATTTTATAAAAGATCAAAAATTTGAAAATATTATTCGAAAAATAATAAATGATATTAAAATCTTTAATTCAAAGTTATGTTAAAACAACATTTTTTCTTAGATGTTTGTGACATTTTTCAGAGAAAAGAGAAATATTTTCATGTTTTAAATGGGAAACTTTGCTTTTTAATCTTCAATGTAGAAGGAAGTCAGATAAACTATGTTAAGTGATCCACCGGCTATTGGAACAAAAGCCATGTTCTCCTGTAAGAGATTATTTCGTAACACGAAATTGACACTTTCACTTTTCAAAAATGTTATTACCGTTGTAGTTATACTAATGATATTATATACATCAGTGCTGTGATATACGAAAATAAGCATATATATAGTGATAAGTAGATTAATCACTATCTATACTAACTCAAGAATGAAAGACTAATGTTTTTATTTGTATATATATTTATGTATATATGTATGTAATATATAATTTGGGCATGTATTTATTTATACAATCATTTAGACATATTTGTACATACATTTATATCAAACCTAAATGGGACATTATATATTATATACCCAGGAAGTTCGATATTAAGTTTACTTATAGTAAAGTTGAGTGGAGGCCACTCCAGATTTTTTTTGTTTTGTATTCCCGTCATTTTATCGTTGTTAAATATAAATAACTGTTTGTGCATACTTTGATTATTTATTCATACAACTACATTAATATTTATTTAAGTAACTTATTTTGATGAAAGTAATAATATTTATTATATTGTATTCAATAAAGTTAAGCTACTTTGACTGGTATTTTCAACGGGAGGTGAGTTTGACAGTGTGACAGCCTAGGAGCTCACTCGTCTGCCTAGACCAGGAGTGCTCACACATTTTCTATATGTGAGCTACTTATAAAATGAACAAGTCACCCACTGTTTTTATTTAGAAATATATTGAGGATTCTTCCAATTTATGATGATATATGTAATATTTCATCGTGATAAAAACCTTTTCTTCTAATTCATATGAAAGTGATACGTTTTTCTCCAGTCTCCCCATTAATTTGTATACCATTACTTAATTTTAAAAGAAAATATTAAGAAAATATTAAAGTAAAGATTAAGAAGCAACTTAATGACTAGCTTATTAGATTTACTGCATTTAGAGCCACTTTTGCCGTTGTACAGTGACTGAAGTATATATATATATATATATATATATATATATAAATCAGAATTCATTCGACTGACCATACTGTCTAATGTAAGACTTATAGGCTGATGTTAATTTTTTTAATGTCATACGATTTACGAACAATACCTCAGCAATCGACTGGTAGATCACGATCGACGTATTGAACACCCCTGGCCTAGACTTTATGTTTTCTTGACCGAGTCTCTGTCACCGGTGACGTTTGCTTAAGAACTACAAAGCATTATTCCTCCTACCTTATTATTTTTTACACTTTCACCTTATCCTTCTAGTACTTTCCTTCAAACACTATACGATTACGACTTCGATTACAATCAAAAATTGAAAAATGATCAAATTTTATTTACTAATATTTTTCATCAAACTACAAAAAAAAATGTCTATTAAGAAAACAGAAACATAGATAAAAGACTCTCAATTCATTATGATAGAAAGTGATAGGCACATAAGTATAGCTAATTAAAAAATATAGAACTTTTATAAGAAACCATTATTATTATTGTATGCCGTTTTATTATATTATTATTATTATATGTCGTTATTGTTATTTGATTACCTCGATGCCCACTGAAGAATATTCTAACAAGAAAACAAAAGCCATGAAATAGTAAGAGTCGATTAATTTTGATCGAACGGTTTTATACCTAGAAAGAAGAGGAGTCCGTTAATGATTAAAAAATATCGTGATATCGTATAAAATTACCCTCTAATGTTGAAATGAACTATAATGTTTATTCAGTGATACTTGAAACATACTTACGTTGTTGGGTAGGACTTGACGGACTTAGGCTGGTCCTTTGTGCGTAACACTGACTCCTCGGTTCATCTTCTCCTAGACGAACCTTAAAAACAATAAAAGAAAACAGCAATTAAAAAAGTAGTTTTGTGAAAGAATAAGCAGCAAAAATATTAAGGAATTCTGTAATAAAGTAACTCATAAATAAAGACTTGGCAATTTAATACCACAAATTTTGTTTTTAGAAAATTGGCAATGTCTGTATAAAACAATCAAAAATGTTACTTTTCTTAATTTTTATTAGGGCTAGTTATTGTTTTCAAAACATGCCTTACATATCTAACAAACTGTTTGATTAATGTGACGATTTATTTAATTTTGCCGTTATGAACTTGGAACTTTGGGTCCATGTACCGTTGGCCTAGATTCAGGGGTGGTGAACCTTTCTTGGAGCAAAGGCCATTTTAGCACCATTCACTTCCCCAAAAAGCCACCACGAATGTATAAACAAATTCTTATATGATAGTTCTATTGCAAAATTCTTGAATCTATCATTATATTACTCGATCAGTGAATCTAAAACTGTTACGCATCTTTCAAAAGATCCAGCAGTGTCCACATTGCCTTCGTTTATTACTTTTGTTAACTCAGGAAAATGATTTTCTAAAAGCTTAGACTTTTCTAGTAATGATTGATAAATAGTCTTTTTCCTAAATGTCAGAATTTTTTGTCTTTATTAACATAATTGTAATTCTTTACATTTTGGAATATTTTTCTCAACAAACTGCCGAAGGCCACATTTCATGGTTCAAAAGGCCACATGTGGCTTTAAGACCGTAAGTTCCCACGCTTGGCCTAGATACACAAAACGGTTCAACTGACATCAGAGCCTACGTGTCACATCAATGATGTTTACAAATAAAGTCAGGCATTTTATAATATTTTGATTGATTGATCGATTCTGGATCTAGATAGACTGATTGCATCAGCCAATTTTTTAGTTAGACTTGTGAGCGTGTGTCATAACTTGGTGCATGGCACTTAGACCCTAACTATTCTCTCTGAGTTTACTTTAGTTTAGTTTAACAATTTACTCACTATGCAATATTTTGGCCGCTATGACATGAATAGTTACTGATATAAATCTTTTTGATTGGTACTGGAAGCGCTTAGGGTGCCAGGTTAGCTCAGTGGTTAACGCACTCGACTCCAGGCTGGTAGTCCGGGGTTCGATCCTCACCTGGCCCTCGATATTTTAGGTTATACATATCTATTAGTTTATTTCTAAGTGTACTATGGGATGGTTAAAGAGGGCCAGGTTAGCTCAATGGTTAACGTACTCGACTCTAGGCTGGTAGTCCGGAGTTCGATCTCCACCTGGCCCTCGATTTATTCACGCAGGAGGTGAATAAATCTGAGTACGTCGTCCCTCTAAGAGGACATTGATCCCGATCCTGTACGATGTCATGTACTAGTTAAAGATCCCTACTCGAAATGCACTTGAGTTAGGCAAAATTTAGAACTCCCAATGTAGAATCTATAGAATCACCGATCAAACAAAAAACCGGTAAACGGCTGACGTTACCTCTCGCTAGGGATCGGCTTAAACAACAACAACAAAATTATTGGGAGTGCTTTGAAGATCCTACTGAAGCAACTAAATAAAAAAAATTGCTGCTTATAGCCTTTTGATTTACAACCCTTCGAATACAATCAAGAGCTGATATTTAACTGTAGGAACTAAAAAAATATATTAATACAGAAACAGCTCTGCTTTTCGAAGTTTTTTCTATGACTTTAACAAGTCTGTGTCTACAGTTGTATTCAACTAAAAAACCTAAATGGAGTCATTAAATACCTTCTGAAGAGTTCTCTGTAGGAGAGATTTAATATAAAAAAGTTATAAATGATAAAATGTAACAAAAACTAAATTTAAAATATCTTAAAATTAAAAATTTCATATTAAAAATCAAGTATTAAAATTTTGATTAAAATATTTTTTTTAAATAAAAGTGTTTATAGGAAATCTGAAAACACCTAGTTGATTAAAAATGAATTGCTACAACTTTTATTCGAAATATTTTTTCTTGCAACGTCATTTAAAGCCTATGTGCTTTAGTTCTGCGAATTTAGTTTATATTTGAGATATGAATAAATATAAATTATTAACTATAATTATATGTAACAGATTCAATAATATATCGACCGTTGATAGAAAAGGTGTGTTCTCTAATCGGGGTTCGGTCAATTTTCCAGGATAAAAAATCAAACTCTCGTTGCCAACGTTTCGGTTTTATTTAAAACCTTTTTCATAGGCAGAAGTAAGAATTAAGGAATAACTAATGAAATAACTAATGAAATACATTAGTTATTTCAAGAAATAACTAAGAAAATGAAATTTACATTGTTGTTCCTTTAAATAATGTAAATTTCATTTTCTTAGTTAAAAAATTCTTACTTCTGCCTATGAAAAAGGTTTTAAATAAAACCGAAACGTTGGCAACGAGAGTTTGATTTTTTATCCTGGAAAATTGACCGAACCCCGATTAGAGAACACAACTATATAATTATATGTATAAGTATAATATTATATATATATATATATAAGTATAATTATTAAACATAATAAATATTATGTTTTTTAAAAACATAGTTATAGTTATTAACATATGGTATATTGATAAAAGTATCGACCGTGGAATAGAAACAAAACTAAAGTTTATCGGGACTCGGTCAGTTCTTCATGTTCAAATTAAACTCTCATTGGCAACGTCTGGGTCTTTATTTAAAACTTTTGTCATAGGTAGAAGTATAAATTTTGATCTCATAGAAACCGATATTCACTATCCCAAATTATATAAATATTGATGAAAGTATCAACCGTGGAATAGAAACAAAACTAAAGTTTATCAAATTTTATATTATACTTCTGCTTATGAAAAAGGTTTTAAATACAGACCGAAACGTTGGCAATGAGAGTTTAATTTGAACCTGAAGAACTGACAGAGTCCCGATAAACTTTTGTTTTGTTATTAACATAGTTATAGTAATAGCATAGTTTAATACTATTTTTTAAACTTAATAAATTATATATAATTTATACATTTAAGATGTTTATGAAGCAGCATTCAGACAGATATCATTTATAGTTTAATATAAAGTTTAAATTTCTTCTGAAGGATAGAAAACCAATAGAATAGTTTTTTAAAATAGTTCTTCTCTACTACTAATGCTGTTAAAACGAAAAAAAATATTTTGACTTTCAGAGAGTGATTATAAGAAATGAATAGAATAATCGCACTGTACGTACGATTCGACTGTACAAGTTTTTAGTAATAATAAGTAATAATAATATAGATTTGTAAATTCTGTAAGGATTAATGATTAATTCATTATAAAGAAGTGCAAAAGAACAAACATGATCCAACCATGCAGGAAATTATAGCTGTAATGTAAGTAACAGTGATATTTCAAATGCTTCTTTTTCTAATAAAGATTAATGATTATTTTAAATCACTAATTACTAAGTAATTAATTAGTAATAAGTTAGTAATTAGTGCAGAAACAAATTGATTTTCTCAGAAAAGCAATGATAGTGAAGTTATTTTAATATCCATATCGTTTAGTGCCATGTTAAAATCATAATTAATTATACATACGAGTTGCTGAGCTATTCTGAAAACATCAATTCATTTCTGCAAGTAATAATAATAATAAGTGATTTAAAAATAGAAGGATTCACCCTTATTTAAAATAATTAATAATAATTTATATTAATTATTTCCCTGCATATTTTCGTTTTATGAACTTTATGGAAGTGCTGTTTAGGAGCTCCTGAAGCCTGGTAAAGAGCAATTCCATAAGGTTCATAAAACGAAAATTTGCAGGGAAACCTTAGTTAGCAATAGATAAATAATAGCCAGAGGGAATGACCATAAAAGGCTAAAAATACTAGAAGCGCTTTACATCCTAGAGCAGTGGTTTTCAACCTGTGATCCGAGGATCACTGGTGATCCGTGACGTTTACCCAGGGGATCCGCAAAACCTACAGATTCACAATGTGCAATTCATGTATTATCAATGTGTACACGTCAATGTAAGTACAGTAGCACACTATCAATGTAATTAGTGCATCTTATCAAGATAACTCGTCGTTCACATCTAAAACCAGCAACTTTCGGTAACGTTAGGGAAGAACTGCGAGCCAAAATTTGAGTCGGGCAGTTCAGTTATGATGACGACCTACGTCATTTAATTGAAACATTTAATTTAGCCAATACGTGACGCTCTGATTGTTTACTTCTTGATCTGGACTCATTTTGGATTTTAACTGCAAAAGAATATCCATCAATCTCGAGTAAGGCTCTGCGCATTCTCCTACAGTTTTCTACATCATACCTGTGTGAAATAGGATTTTCCACCATGATGAACATTAAAAGTGAGAAAAGAAATAAACTACTAGCACTTGAAGAAGAGATGCGTGTATGTCTTTCTAAAACCAGGCCAAACTTTCCAGTTCTGTTCAAAAATCACCAAGGACAAATTTCACATTAATTTGTAATTCTCTTGAATAAAAAAATTCAGATAGTACTGTATTGTGTTTTGTGTTTATAAGCCGTTTTTATTTCATTAAAAAAACATATATATATGTATATTTATGTACAAGGGGATCCGCAAGAATAAATAAGCTCCTCGGCTATCCGCGCCTGCAAAAAGGTTGAAAAGCACTGTCCTAGAGAAATGTCCAAGCATTAATGAACAGAGAGACAATTTTAGTAACCAGGTGGGCTTGTTCGATAATCGTATACAAGCCAAAAACAAAGGAAAAGAACAAATTTAAGGAAGAATTAGTACAGAACCATACCAAGATACGCCAGATGAAGAAACATATAGGGCCATTTCAGGAACAATAACACAAACTGACGTAACCTGACTGAATAATGTGATTCCCCAAACCAGACGTTGCAACCTGTTTGTCGTTATCAAGGGTAGTGTTTAATTTATCAAGTGTAATAGTTTTATTTTATTTTATGTGTAATAGTTAATTATGCTAATAACATTTTTTCCTGATAATGGTGATTTGTAGCACCGAAACATGTCGAAGAATATATTCAATAACAAGAAATATTGAGAGTTAATACATGACCTCAGAAACCCGGAATTAAAAAAGAGTTTTAGCAAATTAGAAAAATTTTCGAACCAATTAAATAATGTGAAATCGGACATTCATTTTTTAAATGTAGGTATCCAAGAAGGACTGCTCCCAGGTTTTACGAATATATATATGTATATATACACTTTAACACATAGAAAAGAACACAGAAAGACACTACAGAACTCACTTCGATATTTCGACATCCGTCGTCATCGGGAAGAAGTGCGAAGTACTCGCGTTGAGAAGCAAACTACTACTGGCCACCAGAGTAACTCGTGGAACCACCGCAATGCTGCTCCCCAGCGGAGGAGAGGAAAAATAGAAATCCTTCCAATATTTATTTAGAAAACAAAATAAAAAATATATAAAATACGAAATAATAATAATAAAAAATAAATAATAATAATAAAATAATAATAATAATAATAATAATAATAAATAATAATAATAATAAAATAAAAAATAATTAACGGTACAGGTTGAGACCAGGAGGAGAACGAGCCCCAAGGAGGCATATGAATGCCTCTTCGGAAGCTCTAAGGGTGACATGGGGATTAGACTCGGGGATTTGTTTGAGGATTTGTACCCTGAAACAATCATTGAAAGGGAGGTCATGGTCTCAACCTGTACCGTTAATTATTTTTTATTTTATTATTATTATTATTATTATTATTTTATTTATTATTATTATTTTATTATTATTTTATTATTATTATTTATTTTTTATTATTATTATTTCGTATTTTATATATTTTTTATTTTGTTTTCTAAATAAATATTGGAAGGATTTCTATTTTTCCTCTCCTCCGCTGGGGAGCAGCATTGCGGTGGTTCCACGAGTTACTCTGGTGGCCAGTAGTAGTTTGCTTCTCAACGCGAGTACTTCGCACTTCTTCCCGATGACGACGGATGTCGAAATATCGAAGTGAGTTCTGTAGTGTCTTTCTGTGTTCTTTTCTATGTGTTAAAGTGTTTATTGTCCACACGGACCTTTCATTTTATTCGAAGTATATGTATATATATATATTCACATATATATATATATATATACATATATATATATATATATATATATATATATATTATATATATATATATATACGGGTTACTTGCCGTTGCGCCTACAACGTGCTTGGTCTCCCATTCTCTTTTCTCCTGAAGACGGATTACCCGAAAATTTGAGTCTGTAAGTGTGTTTCCCTACTTTGTGTGTTGTTCTTTGTTAATCTCGAACTCGTGTATATATATATATATATATATTGGTATAAATAGGCAGCAGATCTTCTTTTAAACAAGTATCATTAAAATTAACTGCAGTCTCGGCATTCACGATCTTAAGACTGAGAGATTCGATCCTACGAACTAACCTCCTGCTAACAGGGTTCAACTGGAAAAGGAGTTGGCAAAGTGACATGTTAAATTAAAATCGATGACTCGATATATATATATATATATATATATATATATATATATATATATATATATATATATATATATATATTATAATATATATATATATATATATATATAGTTCACACAGGAAATAGAAAAAACAGATAGACACAACAAAAGTATATATATATGTATACCTCATTAAATATCTTGCCAACATTAAGTTTAGTATGTTTCCTAAATACCTTTTCAAGATTTCTAATGCTACTTTTCCATCTTTGTGGTATCATATAAATTAACTCTCCGATTTTTTTATTTTCATATGTATTTTCCATATTATACAGGTCCGACGTTTCGGTCTACAGGTCCGACAGGTTCTTTCGGTGCTCCGGCTGCGAGATGCATGGTAAGTCTGCGTGAAAGTGTTGTCGTCGTAGAACCAATGTAGCTCGATTTGAGGAGCTCACAGTCTCCTATAGTGCAATTATATCTATACACTACATTGGTTTTTTGTAGTTGTGTTTTTTGTTGTAGGTTGTTCTCGCAGCCGGAGCACCGAAAGAACACACAATGAACATACATAAAAGCAGGCTAAATAGAAAAATGCTGGAAGACAACATTGAAGTATTATATGGAGATAATAACCACACGAGGCTGCATATAATTGAATCATTATGTATAAAGGAAAAGAAGCCGAAACTTAATGATCAGTCCAGTTGTTTTTCCAGAATTTTAAAGTAACATTCGTGAAAAAAACATAACTATATGGTGATTTTAATAATGTGGTGTAAAAGTTCATGTAGGGAATTTTGAAACAAACCTGTTACTAATGTTTATTAAGGTAGTGATTTTAAAAGTATATTTTAATATTAGTTATGTTTGATAGAAGTGATGTAATTGTTATTGTAAATAAGTATTTATTAGAATTATAAAAAAACCTTGTATAAAGAATCCTTGATAATGGTTAACGTAGACCGAAACGTCGGACCTGTATAATATGGAAAATACATATAACAATAAAAAAATCGGAGAGTTAATTTATATGATACCACAAAGATGGGAAAGTGGCATTAGAAATTTTGAAAAGGTATGTAAGAAACATACTAAACTTAATGTTGGCAAGATATTTAATGAGGTATGTTTAAAAGAAGGTCTGCTCCCAAAGAGTACCAATATATATATATATATATAAAGATTTCACATAAACACGTGAAATAACAATCAGTGATAAAACCACAATAAGAAATGGGAAAACAAGACCAAGATCTTTCAACCGTAACAAGCGGTCTTCGTCAGAGTTAAAAACCCAAATCACTTGGGTTTTTGGCTCTGACGAAGACCGCTTGTAACGGTTGAAAGATCTTACTCTTGTTTTCCCATTTCTTATTGTGGTTTTATCATTGATATATATATATATATATATATTATATCAATCGGTAAAATAATTCTAACTGGACACACGGATTCAAAATCGAAGAAGAGTAACACACAGAGTAAAGAAACATACAAACAATCTAATATTTTCGGGTAATCCGTCTTCAGGAGAAAAAAGAGAGGGAGACCAGCACGTTGTAGACATGAATAGAAAAACAGTCTCTAATTATCGATTTAACCGTCATCAAGTGAAGAGAGATAAGGATATCAAAACTAAACAGTTTAAAAATTTTTTTTCTTAAAAATGAATAGGTCATTGTCAAGTTAACTGAAACTCAAGTTATACTTCCTCTTATAAACTATTAAACACCATAATTTTGTCATTTAAAACTCAAATCAAAACAATAGGTTGTTTGAAATTCAAATATTTGTATTAACCAGACGAACCGGAAAACATTAGTACCGTTATGATATAGAGTACGAGTATACTGTACGATTAATTATACTTTACATTAAACAATTTGTATAGTATACATGGTCTTGACGTAAATCAATAAAATAGTATAAAATTTATTGTAATTATTAGATACTATTATCAAGTTTATTACTTCGGGTGAGTTGCAATTTCGGCACATATATAACTGCTTAATTAACTATAAGAAAAACTAGTTCACAATATAATAAAAGGTGTAATTATAAAATAATAATTATAACTAATAAGCAATTATGAAGTAAATTAATCTTAGTGAAGTGTAACATTTTAAATATGTGCAGTGGATATTGACAATAAAAAAACCCATTATCGAATTTATAAAGAGAATATTACATTATAAGATTATTAATTACGTTTTACATTAATACGCTAGTAGCTACCTGTGTCATGCTTTGTCAAAATATTGATAGTAATTGGTCGTATCTAATTGGTATAATTAAATTGTAACTACAAATACCAGTCATCATAATAAATATCTATATGGTAGTATCTAATTATGTAGGCTGTATGGTAACCATTTTATATACGATATTGTAATGATCATGTCACAGTAATTAGTGTCATTTGAATGGGTCAATTATTCACGGGTAATTACAATAATGTGAAAAAAATCTGGAGTGGCCTACACTCAACTTTACTATAAGTAACTTAATATCAAATTTCTTGAGTATATAACACATAACGTCTCATTTAAGCATAACGTACACATCTAAATCGGATATGATTATTAGTCTTTCATTCCTGAGGTAGTAAAGATATTGATTGAAGGACATATCAATATATAAGCTTATTTTTTAACATCACACAGCTGATGCAAATAATTTCATTAGTATAACTACAGCAGTAATAACAGAAAAATACCCTTTTTTTCTCTGAAAAACAACATAAACAACGAAGAAAATGTTGTTTTAAGATGATTTATTATTAAAGATGTACGATAATTACATTTATTAATCTCTAAATGAATGATTTCAATTTTGAATTAGCTTTTACATTTTTCGTTTTTTACAGAATTATTATACTGGGAATTTAATGGCTTCTTAGTATTTAATAAGATCACTTTCTTTCTCCTTTGTCAAATAACATATATACGAAGTTTTTCTGATTGAGTGTTATCATTTTCCTGCACAATATTATTCCTCTTACATCTCATATAAGTCAATAAACTATTTCAATTGTTCCTTTATAAACATCAATTTTATCTCAGTGGATTCGCTCAAAAAATTTCTAACTCAATGTACACAATGTAAAAAAATATAAAAAATTCGACAAGTAGAGCAGGAGAACTCTCAGTCTAGGATAAACAAACAGTTTTTATAGCGTTATTGCTCTTTCCCGCAATTAAAACTTCATGATTTATTTTTTTATGAATTGCTAATTTTTTGTTCCATTTTTGGTCAAATTTTCATAATTTTTTAATGAGCCGTTTAGCGTCAAAAAAAAAATTCCTGAATGGTGATTTTAACGCCATATCTTGATCTTTTCATCAAACTACACGGCGATTCTAACACCATCTATTGGTCTTTTCATGAAATTACATGGCGATTCTAACGCCATCTCTTGGTCTTTTCATGAAACTACACGGCGATTCTAACGCCATCTCTTAGTCTTTTCATGAAATTACACGGCGATTCTAACGCCATCTCTTGGTCTTTACATGAAATTACACAGTGATTCTAACGCCATCTCTTGATCTCTTCATGAAAATACACGGCGATTCTAACGCCATCTCTTGGTCTTTTCATGAAATTACACAGCGATTCTAACGCCATCTCTTGGTCTTTACATGAAATTACACAGTGATTCTAACGCCATCTCTTGATCTCTTCATGAAAATACACGGCGATTCTAACGCCATCTCTTGGTCTTTTCATGAAATTGCCTGGCGATTCTAACGCCATCTCTTGATTTTTTCATGAAATTACACGGCGATTCTAACGCCACCTCTTGGTCTCCTCATGAAATTACATGGCGATTCTAACGCCATCTCTTGATTTTTTCATGAAATTACACGGCGATTCTAACGCCATCTCTTGGTCTTTTCATGAAGTATCGTGCCGTCAGTCATCGCGCGCCGGCCCTTGTCCAGGTACGTCGTTATCCTGGACCTTCGGTGATATTGAGAGCATCCCCCGCGGGAATTTTTTTCTCAATGTAGTTGAGAGAGAGCGCAATAGCGCGTTGAGCTTTTTACTTTTGGAGCATTGTGACGTGTTTTTAACCCTCACTTATTGAATTTTCAGCAGTTTTTTGCGTTTTTGCAATTTTACTCCCCCCCCCCCTGATTTTTTAATACCTCCTTCATACCCAATTTTATTTTATTACCCCGACCCTGAAATCCATCATCTCCGGCCCTCTTGGCCAATCCCCTAAACCAGAAAATTTCTGGATTGAACTTTGGCCCGAATTATATGGTGATTCTAACGGCATCTCTTGGTCCTTTCATGAAATTGCACGCCGATTCTAACGCCATCTCTTGACCTTTTCATGAAATTACACGGCGATTCTAACGCCATCTCTTGGTCTTTTAATGAAGCAGACTGAGACTTAAGAATCGAGAACTAGAACTGAGAACTAGAATCGCCGTGTAATTTCATGAAAAGACCAAGAAGATAATCCTTCCTTTCCGGGGGAGATGAACGCTTCTGGGTTTTTCTGCTGGCCACTAATAGCGACCTTGCTATTCCTTCTAGGCGCTACACATAGCTTCCCTAACTCACTTACTACCTTCTTGTCGGCGGATTGTCTCCTTAACACATCCATGGGAGCGGACGAGGGCTTGCCCATTAACGTCCTTACATACTTCTTATCTCCATCCCTCGTCCGGGGGTTGGAAGCCTTAATTGTGCTTCGTATCTTATCCTGCGCTAAACTTGCCCTAGGAGATTTTCTCATCTGGTCCTCGCTCCTGGAGGAGGTCGATTTCTGTTCGGATTTTGGTGACTTCCCACTCATGTCACCAGATACTCCTTGCACTCCTGATTAAAATAGCGTTTTCCCCGTGCCTGTAGCTCCACCTGGAGCCGAGATAAACGCGTTCAAAGGTAGATCAAAGTTCAATCAAGAAATTTTCTGGGTTAGGGGATTGGCCGAGAGGGCCGGAGATGATGGGAAACTGTCAGGGGGGGTACTAAAATAAAATTCGTTATGGGCCAGGTATAAAAAATGGGGGGGGGGGGGTTAAATTGGCAAAAACGCAAAACACCGCTGAAAATTCAATAAGTGAGGGTTAACTTCTCACAAAGCTCCAAAATTAAAAAGCTCAACGCGCTATTGAACCCTCTCTCAACTAAATTGAGAAAAAAATTCCCACGAGGGATGCTCTCAATATCATCGAAGGTCCAGGATATCGCCGTACCTGGACAAGGGATGGAGTTAGGGAAGCTATTGTAGCGCCTAGAAGGAATAGCGAGGTCCTTCGCAAAACCCCGGAAGCGATCATCTCCCCCGGAAAGGAAGAATTATCTTCTTGGTCTTTTCATGAAATTACACGGCGATACTAGTTCTTAGTTCTAGTTCTCGATTCTGAAGTCTCAGTCTGCTCCATAAAATCTCCAAGAGATGGCGTTAGAATCGCCGTGCAATTTCATGAAAAGACCAAGAGATGGTGTTAGAATCGCCGTGTAATTTCATGAAAAGATCAAGAGATGCCGTTAGAATCGCCGTGCAATTTCATGAAAAGATCAAGAGATGGCGTTAGAATCGCCGTGCAATTTTATGAAAAGACCAAGAGATGTCGTTAGAATCGCCGTGTAATTTCATGAAAAGACCAAGAGATGTCGTTAGAATCGCCGTTTAATTTCATGAAAAGATCAAGAGATGGCGTTAGAATCGCCGTATAATTTCATGAAAAGATCAAGAGATAGCGTTAGAATCGCTGTGTAATTTTATGAAAAGACCAAGAGATGGCGTTAGAATCGCCGATTCATTTCATGAAAAGACCAAGAGATGGCGTTAGTATCGCCGTGTAATTTCATGAAAAGATCAAGAGATGGCGTTAGAATCGCCATGTAATTTCATGAGGAGACCAAGAGATGGAGTGAGAATCGCTGTGTAATTTCATGAAAATATCAAGAGATGGCGTTATAATCGCCGTGTAATTTCATGAAAAGACCAAGAGATGGCGTTAGAATCGCCGTGTAATTTCATGAAAAGATCAAGAGATGGCGTTAGGATCGCCGTGTAATTTCATGAAATGACCAAGAGATGGCGTTAGAATTGCTGTGTAATTTCATGAAAAGACTTAATTTTATGAAAAAATATTTCCCGTTATATTAAAATTATGAATATATTTTTCGTTTATTGCATTGGTAACTTCAAAGATAATACCATATTTTCAGAACTCTTAGAATTGATTGGTTAGGGGAAAAAAATATAATCTAAAAACTTTTTTTGGCAAAAAAAGTGATTTTGCTATCATGCATAATTGCTCCTAAACAACTTTGTGTATGTACACCAGGGCTGCTCACACTTTTTCAGTATGCGAGCTACTTATAAAGTGACCAAGTCAAAATGATCTACCGATCCATAAAAGCGTATGTTATTTTAAAATTTATTGAACATTCTTACCTTGCATTATTGCATCAGCCAATATTGCAACAAAATAAGCTCTGAACATGTTTTTGTAATTACCATATAATAATAATAACAACTTTTTTTTTTTTGGTTAAGGAGGTGAAATGCATTTACTCACATTGTGCTGGGCTCCCAATAATAATAACAATACATTGACAATTTATAATAATAATAATTAAAAATAAATAAATAAAAATAATAAAATTAAATAATAATACAGTTGTTTTTTGTATCTTTTCATTGTGCTCAAAGACAGAAGCTTTGTAGGAGGATCAAAACACACACACACAAACACGCACGAGAGAGAGAGAGAGAGAAGAAAGAGAGAGAGAGAGAGAGAGAGAGAGAATGGGCTGACTGTCACCCTGGAACTTTTTTTTTTTCAAAGTTGTATGCGATCTACCACTATTGGCCTCGCGATCGACTGGTAGATCGCGATCGACGTATTGAACACCCCTGATGTACACTATGTGGTCCATTTTTGTGTAAACTATCAACTTCATCCAGCAAAGATTCTGAACTGTGGCGTGGTAACAAGCAATGCTAACACACTCACCCACCCACCTACATCCACACTCAGACATCATTGAAAATCTTCATGAAACGTCTTTTGGGACCTCAAAACATATAATTCCGTCAAAATCCCGAGATTTTTTTTTCACCATCACTATACTTTACTTATAGTAAAGTAAAAACTAAAATATGAATTTTAAGTTAACTAGTTGACTAAGTAAGTTCAATTAAAGTAATTTCTTGTTTTTTAAAAATATACTTTAGATTTTTCCAACCTAATATATTGATACATAAAGCAATTGTAATTCTCTTCATAATATAATGTTTACCCAAGTGTCCTAAGGTGAGAGGCAGTACTAAGGAGAATACACTAGTATACCTTAATACCAATCAGGGATGTGATTGGAAAAAAGAGGTAATCAAAGGTCAATCCAGTCGAACCCACTTCTGTTGAGCCGATATCTGACCATGCTAGACTTGTATTTACATTAGGCAGAAATAATTTTTCACCATTCAATTCCGTTTTGAGTAGTTTAATAAAAAGATACATTTTGTAGAAAAGCCATTCTTCATTCATATGAAATAATAAGTAGATATAAGATTGACGTTGAATAAAAAAATTTTAAAAAGAAAGAAAAAAATCAAGTTAAAAATATATACTTATAATAAAAAAAAATGTATAATTTTTTTATAAATAAAAAACTGCAGAAAGAGAAATATTTAAAAATTTTAATTTTTAAATTTTTTTAAAAAATTGACATATATTTAAAAATCCTAAAATAAATTTATATTTATTCATGAGTTTATAATCACAATAATTCTATTTGTTAAGTTTATTTTGTGTTTATACAGTGGCATAGTAACCATTTTCAAAATTCCAGAAAGCCTTCAAAGTATTTATTTTCATACTATTACAATCAATTGCAATACTATTAAATTACATATTACTATTACTATTAAATTGTAATACTATTATTGCTATTGCAATAACAGCAGTTTAAAATATTATTAGTCCGAGACTTACATCTTATTACAGTACTCGTATACATATCCAGTCATCGTCAAAGAAAACAAAAGAGTTTTCAAAACAAAAACGTATAATGAAAATCATTAAAAATTTGTTCAATTAAATTAAATTAACTGGCTTCGTAAACAAATATAATAAACTTTCATCCATTTTAAAAAAAAATAGTTTTAAAAAAAAATTATAAATAATTTATTTTTAATTTGCAAATAATATAGTTAAAAAATCCGTTCAAAAACAGTATTACACACATACAACAAAAAGACAAATTACCACCTTAAAAACTTATTTTGGTATAAAATTTGAGATTTTTTTGTTTTTCTTTATGATTTTTAATTTTTTTCTATTTTACATTTTTACACCCTCTAAATGCCCCCCCCCCCCCTTTACTTTTCGATTTGAAGATATTCTTCATTTGTACTTTCTTCAATGATTTATCTCTCAGGTGGCCATTTTTTTCATATTCTTCACGCTTACTTCTTCCTATGTTAGTTATTTTCCATTTGTAACTTCTTCATTGTTAGTATGCAATACATTTTTTTTTATATTTAATATCTAGAATTTGCAAGTGTAAGATTTTGTAAATTCAAACGGATTGGATGATTAAACGAAATTAAGATTAACAAATATTACAAGAGACTACAGATGGAATATTATGGTTATCGTATCCAGAGTTCTACTTTCTCTTATAATGAACTATGATGCACCACATATTTTTCATGTAATACTCATATCAAAACAATAGTTTGTTTAAAAGTTCAAATATTTGTAATGACCAAAAAAGCCGGACAACATTAGCACCCCTTCTGAGATAGAGTATACTTTACGATTAAGTATACTTTACACTGAATTATTTGTATGGGATACATAGAAATCTCACCATAAACAATAAAGACCTTTTGCAGAGTTAGAACTATATAGCTGTCAAATTTAATTTTTATATGTAGTTTGTGAAAATATTTTGGTATATAGCCACCCAGATGCAAGCAAACACACACTCAACGAAAAAATATCAAAAATAGATTCAAAAGGCTTTAATACATGTAAATCTGTTGACATTATTTTTTTTTCATTATTACTATACATTAATCATTATAACGCAGTAAACAAGATGCAAAATTAAAGGATTATTTTGAACAGAGACATAAGTTATCAACTTTTTCGGACCCAACGCAGCACTTTTTTCATAGAGAAACTCCCAAAGTACATCACCAACAGAAACGTTACAAAATTAAATTTAGTGTATAGTAAACTATATATAATGTGAAGAAATGTTTATCATAGTGGTAAGTTTGTTGAATAGAAATCTAATCACAACTGATGAGGTACTATTTATGATGTTATAATCATTTTTTTTGCTATATAAAGTGCAATTAATTTGATAAATTTATCATAACTGTTATGATACCTGTCGTTTTGTTACCTGCAATGCTCTGACTGACACCTGTAGCATGCAAGAATGAGTAATTGCATCATGCAAGCATGAGTAATTGCCTCATGCAATTACTAAATATAATTAGTATGCTAATTATCACTGTTTAGTATGAATGAGTACTTATAAGATATAAATCACTTAACAACACAAACACCCGACACATCACTTGCAGACAGTCACTAATTTACTTAAAACAAATCCAATTAGATGAAATAATAATTCCAAGGGCCCTAAAAATCTCTCACTATCGACTATTTTGATGCAACTGAATGGTTAGCAAACACTCTTAGAGTTGTTAGTAAAAAAATAAACACACTGATTCCCTAGAGAGGCTTGTGTGGCGAAATGTCAAAGTTGGCGATAAACTCAGTCATTAGTGGCAATCAAGGCAACACTGTGTTCAGTACTAGCAGCCCTCCCTAATGACAAATTGTCTAAAACATACTATATATATATATGATCAAACCACAATAAGAAATGGGAAAAAAATACTAAGATACTAAGAAAACAAGACCGCTTGTAACGGTTGAAAGATCTTAGTCTTGTTTTCCCATTTCTTATTGTGGTTTGATCATTGATTGTTATTTCACGTGTTTATGTGAAAACTTTTTTTATATATCTATATATATATATAAATTAATAATCAACAATAACTCTTGATATAATATATGAATTAAACACTACAATAAACAAATATATATTAATTACAATACTCTAAGGCATTTCGTTACAACATCATCAGAGAGATAAATGAACCAAACAAAAAATATAATAACAAGTTAATCTGGTTGATTGAAGTCTTCAGGATTCAGCCAGGTTAACTTGTTATTATATTTTTTGTTTGGTTCATTTAGCTCTCTGATGATGTTGTAACGAAAGGCCTTAGAGTATTCTAATTGATTGAAAAAAATATGAAATGGGAAAAAAAGAGTATGTTGGGTTTTGACTCTAATGAAGAGCCCTTGTTACAATTGAAAGACCTTAGTCTTTTTTTCCTATTTCAGACTGAGGTTTGATTATTGACTATTTTTTCCATGTTTATGTGAAATCTTGTTTAAATATATATATATATATATATATTATATATAGTTGACTTCGTCCCTCCGTTAATTCACTTCTTCTCCTGAGGACGACCGCCATTACGGTCGAAATATTGTTAAGTGAGTCTTTGTTATGTTTCAGTTTATGTGTTACAGTTTATTTTAAATATATATATAATATATATATATATATATATATATATATATATATATATATATAATATATACTAATAAAGAAAACATGAAACGTTTTTTTAATAGTATTTGCATATTATTGAGAATGTTTTTTTTAAGTTATTTTAAAAATCTTGGGTAAAGGGGAGGGGTTGGATTAAATTATGACAAATCGTAAGAGGCGTGAATGGGCCATGCAAGGCTCAGAACCCCTGGTTTAAGCAGTACATGAATCGTGTAGCTTTTGAGTTCTCCCTAATGATATAATTGATAAGACTACCACCTCCTATTAAAAACATTTAAGCTAACCACCTGAATTCCTTTAGCAAACCATCGTATATAACAGCAAGCATATTATAAGAACAACGTATATGGTCAATTTTTATCAGTTTGTTAAAATGTATATTTCCCTTATGTTTTAGAAATTCTAACAGCATAGTAGTTAAACATTTAAAATGTTTAAGTAGTTTTCGTGTAAAAATCTGCCCAAAACTGGGCCTGAGATTAATTTTGAATGATTTGATTTTGTTTTCTACATCTCAAATCAAAAAAATGTTATCAAAATTGTTTTTTCCGGTTTTCATAAGTGTCTATGTCAGTAGTGATTATTTTTTTATTGTTTAAACGATCTTCTAGCGACTTAAAAACGTCAGCCCTTTACAGTCTTTTTGTTTGATCGGTGATTCTACATTGAGAGTCCTAAATTTTGCATAACTCAAGTATATTTAGAGTGGGGATTTTTAACAAGTGTCTGACATCGTAAAGGCTTGGGGCCGACAGCTTTACACCTCTCCGAGTGACGAGTCAGTAGTGATACTAATATCCTACTATGATTTAATGCTGTAAAACATTTTAAAAGTTATATAAAACTGAGGGTTCTGGTTAATTATTAGCAAAATTTCCTTGTAAGTCTTTCATGCAGGCAACAAATGGTTTGTTATTGTTTTTATTTGTAAAATTGAAATGACTTTTTGGAGTTGTCCATGAGTCAAATCGAAAACATACCAGTCGACTGGTGATAGGACTCCAGTCTTTGAGCAGCCTTGACCGCCTGCAGAGGACATGGCCAAGCGACTCTCCGCCCTGAAATCAACCCCCTTTAAAAGAAGTAACATCTATTGCTGACCACCCCCACCTCCCGAATAGGTAGCCATTGGGGTTACAAGAGGCACAAGTACTCTAACAAAGGGGAAACATTGTGATAGATCATCACATCGACAGATTAAACAATCATAATAAAAATTATTTAAGCAAGCACATTGACAGAAATTACTAAATACTGTATCCTTTATACAAACATGTAACTCTATATTCATTAAAATATAAGAATATAAAAATTTAAATATATATATATATATATATAAATTCAATAATACATATATTTAAAGTTTGATAGAATAGATGTTTATGTAAACAGGATTCGCTCAGTATTCTAGGTTTAAAAATCAAATAAAACCGAAACATCGGCAACAAGAGTTCGATTTTTCATCCTACAAAATTGACCGAATCCTGATTAAATAACACGTATATAATATATATATAAAAAATATATTATATATATATATATATTTATATATATATATTATATATTTTACATCATGATTTGTTTTATTGACCCAATATTTATACGATGTAATTTTTTTTTTTTTTTGAGGTTTGAGGTCGAATTATTTTAAACTAGTGCTTTTGCCGACGTTTCGACATATATTTATGTCATCTTCAGGGCTTGGAAATCTGTTTATGTTGCAGCATTCTTATTTAGTACTGTTTCATGATGGTACAAATAGTAGTCATCATGAAACAGTACTAAATAAGAATGCTGCAACATAAACAGATTTCCAAGCCCTGAAGATGACATAAATACATGTCGAAACGTCGGCAAAAGGACTAGTTTAAAATAATTCGACCTCAAACCTCAAAAAAAAAAAATTACATTATATATATAGGTATGTTCTCTAATCGGGATTTGGTCAATTTTCTAGGATAAAAAATCAAACTCTCGTTGCCAACAATTCCGGTTTTATTTAAAACCTTTTTCATAGGCAGAAGTAAGAATTTTTTAACTAAGAAAATGAAATTTACATTGTTGTTCCTTTAAATAATGTAAATTTCATTAACTTAGTTAAAAAATTCTTATTTCTGCCTATGAAAAAGGTTTTAAATAAAACGAATCGTTGGCAACGAGAATTTGATTTTTTATCCTAGA